>JBAMJV010001301.1:12500-28369 GCA_037951105.1 Echinarachnius parma | reverse complement strand
AACATTCCATATTTTGATTTTGATTGTGTAATTTGTCCTGAAATTTGGATTTCTAGATACCAGTCAAACCTGTCTATAGCGACCACTCAAGGGACCGGCGAAAAGCGGTCGCTATAGACAGTTGGTCGCATTAGACAGGATGGCGGCCATTTTGAATTTATGGTCACATATCGTGACTATATGCACATGTGTAATGAATTGACATCTGTACACGCACGTTTCGATAGTTAGTTACATTAGTATTGTTGCATGAATAACCACAATAAAATTGAAATTATATATCAATGGCGTTATTAAATGTGTGTATTATCTTTCAAGTGAAATTGAAAATACAAAATGTGTCAATGCGCCATTTATGATGTTTGTCATCATGACAGAAGATTAAGATGGTCATTAAGATGGTCGGGACCAGGCGCACACGGAAGCAGTTTTGGACTGGGGGGGGGGGGGGGGGTGCAAAAAAAGGGGGCTCACTATTTTTTGTTTGTAAGGGCTCATGCCAACCACACTCACAGGCTGCCAACTTTGAGCCAGATGTGAGAGTGAGACATTGCGAGGGAGCGTAGCGAGGGGGCCCGAGGGAGCGAAGTGACTGAGCGTGGGGAGGGTGTGGAAGGGAGGGGGGTGTCCCCCCCTCTACACGTAGGGAGCTTTTGCATTTTTGGACTTGAAATTATGCAATCTGGTGCATACCTAAATAGGAAATTCGGGCTTATCATTGACTGGCAAAGCTGTTATGATTTGATCGACCAGAAATTTAAAATATATTTTCACTAAAAAAAAAAAAAATTGACACACTAATAAATATGCACCCCAACACACACACAAAATATTGTATTTATATTTAGTGTCATACACAGTTCAAACAGTAAACCATATGCCACATTAATGTATGACCCAACAACATAGCGTACATGAATAGCCAAGAACGCAGCTCCCGGAGGGGGAGAAGCTACCGAGGGCTGGGGCAGAGCCCAAATAGGGAGGGTTTGGGGACGGGGGGGTATCCCCTCCCACTGAGAAGATATTTGCATTATATACTTGAAAATGGTGCAATTTGTGCACGTCACACAGCAGCCCAGAGCAATGCCAGTCTACACTGGAACTACGAGGCCCGGTATAAAAATACTCGCCCTAGACCATACGCAAGTTACACAACAAACTGAGATAATCTGTTCGCAGCGCAACAGCGCAGCAGCGAAAATTTAAAGTGGATGTATAAATTATTTGTTTAACGTTAGAATTAACAAGTCTTAGCTTATACAATGAATTTTTTCTTTCCCACTCGTATAGAAGATATACACAAAAACATAATATATCCTTCCCTAAAACCTAGGGGGGATGATTGTACAGTCATCCCACCCACCTTGTGAGTTGGGGGGATGCATACCCCATCATCCACCACCCCCCCCCCCCCCCCCCCCCCCATTGTCTACGCCCCTGACACATAACTATGGCTTGTACGTTTTGATAACGTCAGTGATTATGGCACGGCATATCGGCAGGATGAGCCATGCATTTTTTTTGCGCACTCAAAACAGCAGCAGATGTGACCAGCACTTGTAAAACACAGAGTTTACTCGACTCTCGCAGCAGATGAGAGCACTCACTCCCTCTTCGCTAACCGCATTGACGACGAAGTCGCTTTCGACGACGGATTCCCCCTCCCAGCTTTGCTTGGGGGGTTTGGAAGGGCGTGGAGGTTTGGGCTTGGATGAGACAGCTGTCGTTGACGTTGAAGGTGACGATGAGGAGGAAGAGAGCGAGAGGTTGCCAAGAGAGAATGCAGGGCTTCAACACTTGGTGGCGCCTTTCTGCTCGTTGGCTGATGCAACGTTCAGGTTGGAGTTGTTGCTCTCTGCCATTGTCTCAGTCATACATACCGTACATGGTTCGATGATGGCTGGGTGACCTGGTTGAGTAAAATAAGAACAAGCAGTAATTATAAATTTGTTCAGACAGGATAATATCAAGCACACATAAATGTTATGTCCACAATGTACATGTAGGTGTAAAAGAGGCGATATAGTTTGAAGCTTTCCTGTGTTCAGTCATGCCACACGAGACAGAAAGAGCCACTGCCATTGATGAATAGCTAATATTGTACATCATCTTCGTAAAAAAGCTAGACAGTCTGCAGTGGCGTAGCACAGATAGCGTGTAGAAATAAATGGGAGGTAACCCCCTAGAAAAATTTACACCAACATGACATCTTAACCCTTATCCCTTTCACCTCCTGGCACAAATACTGTCAATCGCGCGATTTAAATCCCACACACGATCAGTGGAGAGGGCTCAATTAATGGAACCATGGTAATCGTGCACCTCCTACATGTCCTATCTCCCTACTGTGCCCCTCTCTAGGCGGAGCTTTGGTTATTCAGTCAAATGCACATTAACAAAGGGGTTAGCATCGAGCGCACCGTAATTCTAAGAGGAGCCGTTAGGGTAATTTTTCAGACAATAGCTCAGTAGAAATTGAAGAAAAATGAAACCTGACATTGTGTCACTCACAGCGCCCTAAAACAAAAACTACATGACCAAAATAATATTCTTGGTATCAATTTTCATTTGAAAAATACACCATATTCCGATGGACTCAGTCAATGCGTTACTATATTTTGGGAAGTGCCCCCGTTCCATTTTTGTTGGGCCCACCCTGTATAGGAAGAAGCTGAAGCTGTATGTATTGGTCCCCTTTTCACTTATATAAAAAAAAAAAAAATTGTAAACAATTATCTTTCACTATTAAGTTGGCCAGATCCTTTTTCCACAATGATGCAGGGCCTTTGACAGAGGGTCGAGTAGGTCGCTATCGAGGTCTCTGTGAAGCTCCCACATCGTAAGCACGCCAGTACATTGATGTATCGGGTCACGATTGTCAAGCTCACCGAAATATGCAACAGCAATCAACCAATTTCCCTTAATTATGACGTCATCATCGTATATAATGAGAATATTTCAAACCTAGGAAAACTGACCAGAAGTATGAGAAAATGAAAAAAATTAGCAAAGAAATATTCTCAACATAATAAATTAAGTACCTTTACTGGTCTCCCTGCTGTACTGCCTATATGTGTCGTCACATGTTGGGAACCTTGAGTCGGGTCTGCACTGGGAGTAGGTAGACAAACACACCCATTCCAGGGCTGCATTCAAAGTAACGTTTCCATCAAACGTTCCGTCCGTTCCTCCATAAATGTGTCCTCCTGTACAAAATAAGCAATATCAAATTATATATATATAGCCGTGACCTTGACCTTTGACTTATGACCCCCAAAATCATATAAGTTTATAAGCCCCCCCCCCCCCCCCGGAGGATACATATAGGTATAATACTGTGTCCTATTACCGGATACCGATAGTTTGACAGCACAAAACAAAACATTACACTCTAAATTACAGGGATTTAAAATCTAAATCGTAGCTTGGATTAAAACAAATATAAATAGATTATTTGTAAATTCTATGGAGACTTAAAAAGTCGCGCGAATGCAATTGTTAATCGAAGGCCAAGGTGTGATATTCAATCCATGCCAAAGGATTGGAAAATAACGCCAGGTTATCGGAGATTTGACGAATGAGAACAGAGATATTTCACACGTGACCCTACTGCGGTATTCTGAAGCTCAGTTTCTCGCACCCGTGGCCAACTGGCGGTTTTGGTCGGAAGAAGTCCGTAAAATGTGCTTTTCTCCTGTGTGGAACAGTATTATTTGCCTGTGTGGCCATTCATTATTGTCAGAATATTAGTTTGTAAGACATGTGTGGTGGTTGTTGTTAGGAGCCTGTGTGGCTGTAGGTTAGGTTTTAGGGAAGGAGATGACGGTTTGCGATACGGGTTAGAGGCAACTCAAGCTAGGGCTCGGTGCCAGCGCGAGCGCCTCGCGTTGAGAGAGCATCACGACGCCGTGAGATGAGCGGGCTGACGAGGCAGTGAGAGGGTATAACTGGATTTAAAAAGTTTTAATCCTAATAAGATTAAAATAACCCTTGTTTCAATCCCGCGAAGAGTGAAAAATAACCTATAAGGATTTATAAAACAAATCCAAAAGGGCTTCATTTTTAATCTATCTGGATTTATATTTTTTTAATCCAACGAAAGATTTATTTCAAATCATGATCGGCTGGTAATCCTTGTAATTTAGAGTGTAGATGCATACAATCAAAGTGGAAATTATACGAGCAGCTTCAAACTCAAAAAGAACACATTTGATGTAAAACATCTTCAAGAATTTACCAATTTTTCTCCCAAATCAACTTTCTTGTAAACCCTTCAAAAAAAGAAGCCTCTTCCCGACGCAAATGTTTGTGTTGTATTACCGAACATGAATGTTTTGCATGGGAATGTCATTGCCATGCGCGCTGTCACAGGTGCGCGGCAAAACGCGCGTAAAACACCTCAGGACGCTTATTTTCTTCGGGAAATGATGGAAATTTAATTGCTGAACATCCATTTATTATCCTCCGTTAATAAAGTTGAATTGAAACTATTGCAATACGCAGATGATACGTCACTTTTCTTTCGGGAAAAATCATCATTGAAATATATATTAGAAGAATTATAATTATTTGGAAAGGTTGCAGGTCCCGTTGTAAATAAAGAAAAAACAATTTTAAAATTGCTAGGTCCAAAACAAAAGAGATGGGATTTTTATAATTATGGGATTCCATGGTCTGAAGGATGTGTTAAATATTTAGGAATTTATATAGGTACTAATCAAGAAATGGTTGTTAAAATGAATTGGGAAACAAAATTACAGAAGATTCAAAGAATTTTAGATAATTGGAAAAAGAGAAATCTCACACTCTTTGGTAGAGTTCTTATTGTAAAGACATTACTCATAAGTCAAGTCATTAACTGGATTATGTATCGTTCAGTACCACAACATATTATAAAAAGACTGGACAAAATTGTGTATAGTTTCGTATGGAATTCAAAAATAGATAAAGTAAAAAGAGAAACTGTAATTCAAGACTATCATGAGGGAGGAATTAAGATGATTGATCTTGAAACATTAATAGCAAGTTTTATATTAAAATGGTTAGGTAAAATAGTAGACAATTCAAAAGGATATTGGAAAGAGATGTCAAATGTTTATTTTCAGTCTCTTGGAGGGCTGAAACTGCTTTTAAATTGTGCTATTGATATAAACATGCTTAATTTATACTTTGTGGGAAAAATACCAGAATTTTATGTAGAAATTCTGAAAGCATGGGTTATGTGGAATATAAAAAATGAACATTATAATAGTATTGATTCAGATAAACAAGTTTTATGGTATAATAAATAATATGTAGTTTTCAAAAATCAGCCTTTCTTTTTTAAGAAATGGTTCTCAAGTGGTATTACGTTTTTGAACAATATTTGTATTAATGGACATGTTATGGCAACGACAACATTAATAGACTATATCTGCGATAAAACTTCAAAAGTAGTTGTAATGTTTGAATATTTTAAACTACAGAAAGCAATACCGAAACAATGGATGAATAACTTAAAAGAACAAATATGTTTAGAGATACCCAAAGTTATTATTAATGGAAAAGAAAGAACCATTGAGACTTTATCGAGTAAATTATTTTATGTTGCATTGTTAAAAAGGAGAATTGTAAATGAAGGTCCATCATACTGGACAGATACATTAAAAATTGGAAGCAGGTTTATTAACGGAATATTATTGATATCAAGGAAAACAAATTGAAACAGTGTAACTTTAAGATGATTTATAATTTGATTGTGAAAATTATTTGTAATGAAAATCTGTAACACAGATACATGTGAAGCATGTCAATGTAAAGAAGATATAAAACACGCTTTTATAAAATGCACCATGAATGACATGTTCTTTAGAAAGTTTACGCAGATGGTGCAAAATGTTTGTAACATCCACGTAGAAATTAATACATTTACCTTATTGAAAATAAATACAGACAACAAAATTAATGATATTTTAATGTTAGCTTTTTGAGTATTTATAAATTTATAGTAATTCGAATTTCGAAACAACGTTGGAAAAGATGAGAGGAAAAACAAATTATGGTTTATGTTCTTAAAAGAAGTTTACTCACGTATGCAGATAAATGATTATCTTTCTAACGAAGGAAAACAGACACTGTATAATTTACCAAATGCTTTAAATGTACTTCTAATTTGTAATTAATCGTAAAAAGTATATGACTTGTAAACTTGTATGAAATGTGCAGTAATGAATAAATGCCGAGAAGGCGAAAGAAAATAGATGGATCTTCGACTGCGCGCAATCGAAAATTATGCCTCCGCTATCACGCGATTTTAATATCAAGCCCAAAGTAACATGCACTGAATTAATTTTGTTTTATATTTTTCATATATTTTGAGTCCTGTGACCTTGACCATATATGACCCCAAACTTTGATGGCTACATTGGCTCCCAAAGAAACATTCAGGTACCAAGTTTGATTGAAATCTGACATTTGGTTCTTGAGATTTTGGCATTACAGGCTTTTTTGCATGTATGAGTCCTGTGACCTTGACCTCAACCTAATGACCCCAACATTTTATGGCTACATTGACTCTTTATGATAAATTCAGGTACTGAGTTTGATTGAAATCTGACATTCAGTTCTTGAAATTTTGTCATTACAAGCCATTTTTGCATACATATTGGGTCCTGTGACCTTGAACTTTGACCTCATGACCCCCCAAATCTAAGCAGATCATTGGCACCCCGATATGTACACTCATACTAAGTTTGAAATAGATCCGTCAACGGGTTCTTGAGATATCGCGAGAACGAGGCATTTTTGCACATATATTGAGTCCTGTGACCTTGACCTTTGACCTCATGACCCCTAAAATCTAATCAGATCATTGCCACCCCAATATGTACACTCATACCAAGTTTGAAATTGATCCGTCAACCGGTTCTTGAGATATCCCGAGAACGAAAACGGGACGTACGTACGGACGGACGGACGGACAACCCAAAAACATAATGCCTCCGGCCATTTCGTTGGCGGAGGCATAAAAATCCTCCGTTAATGCCGACTGTCAAATTCATCTTTCAAAATTCAAACATTTTTCCTATGTGAATTTGCATGTCCGGAAATACAACCTGTTCGGTAATACAACCCCCTCCTATACCAAGTTTGATGGCAATTTGTCATCTGGTTCATGAGATATCGCAGTTACAAGCTATTTTTCATATATAATGAGCCATGTGACCTTGACCCTTAGACCTCCTGAACCCGAAATCTCACCAGATCATTGTCATTCCAATATGTAGAAATCATACCAAGTTTCAAATTGATCCGTCGACTGTTCTTAATGGGGTAGTTCAGTTTTGGTATAGAGGGCGCTGCACAACACAATTATTTTGTGAGGTAATGAAAAACTGAGTGTCGAATTTGAAAGAACATGCAATTTTAATGGCAGAATAAACTTTATTTGGTCAAAATCGGTTCAGAAATGGCTGAAACATCAATAAATATATCCGATCGTAATAAATTTGGGCCCCAAATTTATTCGATGATTTTTTTTTTTATTCAAAAAATGCTTACACTTTTTCGAAAATGTTCAAAAGCGGTTTTTAAATAGTTGTTGATGATCTCTCTATTTAATCATTATTTCAACAAAACATCACATGCATAATTTTGTATGAAAAATAGTTGAAACCAATGCCTTTTTAGAGAGCGCCCTCTTGTGTTTTAATGGCTCTTTTTTTAATGATAACAGGCTTTTTACTTAGTCGTTTGTAATTTTGTATACCTTTCGAGCATGGTGGAGTTATAACTATTAGTTTGTAATGTTACTGTGCAGGTGTTGGTTACTTAAAGGGTACCACCACCCAAAAATAATATTCTTATTAAAGAAAGGTAACATCTTTAGCATTCCATTCCATCAAGTTCACAAAAATATGTTTCCAGAAAAAAAATATAATAGGAAACGCATCACCATTCTAAAGCATGCGTTAATGCGGTCTGAATTGCGAAGACTGCGATGTGTGCGGTGAATTGCGATGTGTGCAGAGCGAACGAATCGCCCGGGAATCTATTGTTTACAAACGTACGCGTGAATAGCATTGGCGCACTCGCAAATGGTTGGCCCGTATGGAACCAGGAAATAGCAGTGGTTCCGTAAGTGGTGGAAATACACAACCCTTTGCAAAATGTTGGGTATCTATCACAAAACGGTCCCAAAACATATAATAATGTGTTGTTCTTTGCCTGGTGGTCCCCTTTAAGTTCAACCATACCAAAACTGTACTACCCTTTTAAGATATCGTGAGCATGAAAACGGGACGGACGGACGGACAACCCCAAAACATAATGCCTAGGGCGGAGAGGCATAACAAAATAGAGACATTAAAAAACTAATAAAAGCATGGACAAATATACCCTCCCCTGACCTATACTTGATATTTTCTTCCAGTGCAAAACAGAACGTTCCAACTCACAGATTAAAATCTCCTCATGATCACCACAATCACAAAACTGTATCCCCCTCTTCCCCCTACCATACACCCCTTCATAAATTCCCTGCAATCAAAAAGCACTGGAACAAGCTCACAATATTTCGAACAAAAAACTCTCACCAGTTCGATCCCTGCCACCTCTTCTTTGGGCCACCCCGGCACCCTCTGCAGCGACCTCATGACCCCTGCATAGGGACGGTTCCTGATCATCACCTCCACCATCGACTCCACGCCAAGACCACCGAGACTCTGGGCCAGTTGCGCAGATGGGTCGACTTTGATGATGTCCTTGCCGTATCCGAACAGGGGGGCGGCTGGGGGGGGGGAGCAAGGGGTTGATTCGCTCCCCTCTGCATCCTCCGTGTAGGTTAGGAATTCGGTTGCGAGATAGTCCTGTCGGTTAATCGTTGAACCTGTAGATACGGAAAAGTATTTAAAAATATATTATTCCTTATGATGTTCTTTATAATCTATTTACCATCCTGTGTATAGAAAACACATTAATAACTATAATAGGGAAGTAGTGGAAGATATATATATTTTTTTTTCACCCTATGATGTTTCTTCCATGTTAAGATTGGCCTCTCTATTTTTTTTTTTAACACTGTAAATAGGAAAAGTAAATAAGAAAAATAACCAAAATAACATGTTACATTGATTGATAATGATTTATTTTGGTCAACTATGATATTCATTAGATGTTAATAACGCAATATTCTTATTACCTTCTTTTACTGTATTTGTGTATTAAAAGCCAATCGATGAGAAAATTTCATCCTACCCCAAAAATCTTCATTATACATGTAGTATTTCTTGATCTGGCTCATACCGCTCATTGATTACAATGACAATAAAACATTTATAGGTAATGATGGTATCCACACCAGTCTCCTGATCAAAGTAAAATGACAATAAGACAATCAAGTACAGATAAGGAAACAAATGAATAGATCTGTCGAATGATATTTTCTAAAACCAAAATTATTTAACTGATATATGTATTTATGATTTGTATGTATTTATATTTTATGTTGTGTTTTTAACGTTTACTTTGTCAATTTTACTTGATACAGGGCCTTCTTGTAAAGCAGGCCTGTGTGGCACTGAATGGGGCTACCCATGGCTCGTAATTTAGTACTCACAGAAAATATATACATCCTTGGAAAAATTATTTGACCAGGCAATTTTTGCTCAATTTTTTTAGATGTTTTACACTATTTTGTCACTTTAATTACATTTTAAAGAAACAAAAGTTCATAAAATATTAAAGGGGGTATAGTCAATGGGATTTGGAATGCCTACATTAGATTTGATGTCTTGAATTGGAAGAAATCAAGAATTTCATGAATATTTGCATGGATTTTTACCATAAAAAGGTACGGGTTTATACACACGTTTTCAATGCATAGTGGAACATTTTAAGATTTTTTTTCCTGCAAGTTGTGCTTATATCATAGAAATGTCTTTCCATTCTTTGTACGGCTTGTTTATGAGTAAATTAATTAATGATTAGAGTTGCCAAGTGATGGTCAATCGCTCTTATCGAAGAAGTAAGACCAGGTGAAGATAGACTGTATCCTGGTATACTGCTAAAGCACAGGCAGTCAGCATCCAAATATTATTTGCTTCTCCAACAGAGTTTTAAGCCACTTGGCAACTCTCACCAAGAATCAAAGTGCTAAGACAAGTAACACTAGGAACTGGGGAGACCTGTCTATGTATAAAATCACAACTTACAGGAAAAAAAAAAATTCCACTTTGTTTTAAAAGATGAATATAAAACCCATACCTTTAATGTATATGGAAGGAATGGACAAAACCTATACAATTTGTATAAAATTCATGTTTTTAGTCAAATTGAAAGCAGAACCATCGACTATATCCCTTTGGGTATTTCATTTACTAATCTTTCTTTAAAATATTATAAAATTAACAAAATAGCGTAAAACTTTGAACAAATTGATCAAAAAGTGCTTGGTCTAATAATTTGTTCCCCAAGTCTGTATATACCCTCACTAATCACAGATACCAGTATATGTAGTTTCAACTACTCCGGTGGGAAATATTTAAAGCATAAATATTCACTCAAAATGGCTGGATATTAAAAGAAACAACAACCTCAGGCTAAATAGTCACACACAAATGAAAATTCAATTCCAATCCTTCTGATGGCAAATTTGAAATGTAGAGATCTTCACTTCAGATGTACCAAAAAAATCATCCAGTTCAAGTCGAATGTCTAATTGTTCAAGAGCAAATATAAAACAAAATCTTCGGCTTCAGTTCTTGTCTTAATATTTCCAATGAATGGTTTCTAAAATATCAAATAGCAACTCTCTCTATTACACAGAAGATTTCAAAACATCTGATAGCAAGTCATACTGGATATATTCTCTTCCGATAAAAAGTCTACTAATATTCACACAAAATCAACTCTGCTGTTGCTCACAGACAGCAACATTGAAATTCAACTGACATGACAGCCAATTACAAACCAGAAATCTTCAATTCAGATGCTACAACAGACAAGTCAAACCAAATCCTTTCAAAACAACCAGATGTAAACCAGATTTTTCTAGTTCACTTCAGCTTTCAAGTCACAAATAAATCTAATTAATCTTCCAAGAAAAAAGCAAGGAAGTTATGGAAATAAACTCAATTCTCAGTAGAAGTATTTGTGGCAAACAACAAGTTTGGCTATCCTAATAAAAATAAATATTAACTCCATTTCAGACTTCTCTTATAAATACTGAACACCGAACCTTGAAATAGAAACAGTTCTATAACATCGCTACACCATGTGCATGATCAAAAACGTGATCAAAACGGTAAGCAATTGCTCAACTCACAACATTATCTTATGAATGATTCATGAGTCATTAAGTTATCTCATGAATAATTCACGGGTTCCCGTGGATTGATTTTGTTTGGGTTATCTTGTCTGGTCTTTCGAGGTGTATTTGTACTTTAATAAATGTTTGTTTGTTTTATATATAAGATTCATTTAGTCATTTAATATTATTTGCCTTTTAAATTTTGTTTAATTGTGTTTTATATATTTGTATATTATATAATATTATATTGTATTTTAATTTGTATCAAGCCAACTATGTTTTATCAGTTGCAATAATAAATGAATCAAATCAAATCAATGAAGACTGTTTGGTCGACTACCATTGAATCAGTGGCATAGCCACATACACCATTCATACTTGCATCTATCACTTGCTTGGCACTGGCTTGAAAAATGTCCCCTTATGTTTTCTATTGTTTGTTTTTTTCAGAATATTGGGAGGGGGGCACGGCCCCCATGCCCCCATGTTGCCATGCCACTGCTTATGACAGATAGATGCGATGTGAAATTTAAAGGGATAGTTGAGTTCTGTTAAGGAGAGTACAGTTTTGGTGAAACTGAATTTTAGTAACCAAAACCTGCATCATTACATTACAAACTAATAGTTATAACTAGAAAGGAACACAAAATTACAAATGACGTAGTAAAGATCATGTTATCATTCAAAAAGAGCCGTTAAAACGTAAGAGGGCGCTCTCTAAACACTCATCGGTTTCAACCATTTTGAATAAAATATTGTGCATGTGATGTTTTTTTTTAAATAGTGATTAGATAGAGAAATAACCAACAACTATTTAAATACCTATTTTGTAACTTTTTGAAAAGAGGAAGCATTTTTTATTTTATTTTTAACGGCTGGTTCAAAATTCTCTAATAAACCTGGGGCCCCAGCTTTATTACAAATTGTTATATTTATGGATATTTCAGCCGTCTCTGACCCGATTTTGATCAAACAAAGATGATTTTATTATTTAAATATTATGCTCTTTCAAATTTTACACTCAGTTTTTCATTACCTCACAAAAAGAATAAGTAGTCTAGCGCCCTCTCTACCAAAACTCAACTATCCCTTTAACTCTTCCACTGGCAAATATTTAGACAACAAATCTTCACTCAAAATGACTGGGTATTCAAAGAAAAAACAAACTCATGCTGTAGTCAGTTAATCACAAACAAATAAAAATTCAATTTCAATTTCTTCTGATGGAAAATTTGAAACATAGCTCCGAGATTCACTTCAGATGTACACAAAAAACAAGTAGTCAAAGTCAAATGTCGAATCCTTCAATGCAAATATTAAGCAGAAATCTTCGGCTTCAGTACTTGGCTCAATAAAATTCCAATGAATAGTTTTAAAAATAACTCTTTTTAATGACACAGAAAATTTCAAATTCTCTGATGGCAAATCTATTATTAGACCGCGGGCCGAACCGTGAAAATCGCCTTATTTCTTGACTTTCGTGCTTCACCTCTGGTATCTATCTGAATTTGGGTATGGGGGTATAGTGAAAACATCACTGAACACGAATTTAAATCTCGTCAAGCTCAAAAGATGCACATTTTTTCAAAAAGTGGGGGGAAAAAAATATTGATTTTTTTTAAATTTTTTTAAACACTCTCTGAAGAATAATCCAATCCCAGTGCATCTCTCATTAGAACGTAACGCTGTCCCATACGCTAGAGCCAATCTGATTGCTTGTTTTATCGGTGTTCTGAAAGTGTATTTTTATGCGATGTGATGACACAAACTTTATCTGGATTTTGTTGTATACATGGAATCTCAACTCATGGTAAATTAATTCGTTTAGACGAATTAATTCTAAAGAGCTAAGGAAGGAGTACCACTTTGAAAAATTACCAAAAACACATTTGAAGTTGAAAAATAATTTTACGAAAAGAGGCAGATACGCCGCTAGCACTTCGTCTAACAAAGATCAACAGGCTATTGACGTGTGAGCTCCGAGGTGACAGGGAGGCATAATCACCCCTGCAAGTCAAGGGGCTTACTGTATAAGCCCCTTGCACTGGTATGCAGTATTTCCAGTATGTGAAGAATCAATGCTGATATGCTAGACTAGAAAGTTATCCAAATACAGACAATTTGTGATATGGATCACTAGAATTAGTTTTTACTGTAATAAATATCTAAAAAGGAGTCATACCTCTTGGTAGAAAATTAAAATCCAGAGTTGAAATCCAAAAAGAATTGAGGAAAAACTATCCAAACTTCATGCCTATGATTGCAATTCCCACAGCCAGCAACTTACACAGCACACCAGTACATAGAGCAATACAGTATGCATAGCGCCCTCTTTTGACCAGTGCAGTACAGACTGTAAGATACTGTAGTATGTTACTTGTCATCACACCTATACCACTAGGGTAGATTAGTACAGAAATAACCTTAATTCTGTGTGAAAAGTGGACTAAAACTCAAAATAAAACCAGCTATGGATAAAGTGATTATTTAGTTATGGATTAACATATATGGGTCATTTTTCAATAAGTGTATATTTTCGACCATCGTGAGATCGTGGAAATTAAAAAAACACTGCGCTCAAAAAGAAACTTATAATTTTTCACATGGTCATATCTTGAAAATCTGTCCATCAAAATGAACCAAAATGACACACGGGATTACTTATATACCCTACTCCATTGACATGTCAATATCCATGAGGTTACCTTACTGACAGAACTGAAAAAGGCACTTGCATGGAACCGTTACCTGTATCACATGTCACAGCCTGGAATTTTCGGCAACAGAGTTTAAAGCAGGTAAAGTAGTAAAGACAAATTGAAATGAAGGTAATGTCAGTTACCCAAACACAGAAATCAATAGTGGGTGTGTCCACCATGTGCTTAGAATCATTCAGTGCATCTGCTACGCATGCTGTCCACAAGGCTCTGATACAGGCTTGGGGAGATCGTTCCTCTCTTCCTGTAGAGCTGCGCTGAGCGTGCGCATTAACAGGCGGATTGTCCCTTATACTGTGACATGTGGTCCCGGAAGTTGTTCCATGTCAGTGCTTTTTGCGGTTGTGTCAAGTGGGCAACTGCTTAGTTACTGACATGTGTTTAGATCAGAGTATTTAAGTAATCCTGTGTGTCATTTTGGTTAATTTTGATGGACAGGATTTTAAGATATGATCATGTGAAAAATTATAAGTTTCTTTTTGAGCCCAGTGTATTTCTCCACTTTCTTTCTGTGTGTTTAATATATGTTAACATCTGTAGATTAGGGAAATATTGTTTGGCGCGATCTTTAATGGGGCTATGTAATATTTTTTGGGTTTTTATTAACATGTACATGATGTACACTGTTAATGCGTCATCTCCGTCACGTCATTTTTGCACAAATAGATCGTCGCATTTTAACTGAAGAACATAATTCACTTCTTATTCAATCTTCGTTTGGAAAGAAAGGGTGACTGTGAAAAGAAAATAAAAACATTGGTCAACCATAATCACATTTTTTTCTCTAGAGCCACCATTTATACTTGCCTTGCTGAATAAATAGTGAGATATTCGCACCCGTGTATTTAGTACCTTACATAATTTGAACTCGCTCGGCTCAAAGTTCAATCTCCGGAATGTTCTCACGGGTGCTGCATGCGGTCTGTTCTCAGCTAAGACAATTGTACTTTTTTTTCAATTGCGTTGATTAACGCTTTAGAAATAATGATTTTCAATGATAATTATCCTCATACTAAAGGGACATTTGAAAAAATCAAATCCTATTTTATTCTTCTCTTACCATAAGCTAAACAACACGGTAGAAGAGAAACGAGGAAGCTCCAAGTAATTTTCGTGGATTTGGACACTTTACAGGTATGACTTTAATAAAGGTACGGACCTGGTTTTTGACAAAGATCTCAAAAAAACAATGTTACTTACCTGGAGACCGGGGAAGAAACGTGTCTCTTCTTTCTACTACCTAGTCACCCGACATTTTGCCACCACGATCACTCAAATTTAGCATTTTTTTGTACCGTAGATGGTGGACTCAAAATGCGTGACGGAGATGACGCAAAATATCGGGACACACAAAACAGACTCCTTTTTTGAAGAAAAAAATCTTAAGTCGTTGCATGTGTGCGTTTTTATTCTTGGTATTCGTAGTCAACTCATAAAATTGAATTTATTAAGGTATATTAGGACAAAAAATATGCATCTTTTTTTAAATGCTACATTATGATATTTTTACATGATGCCATCGGGACATGCGAGTTTGAGGGGGGTGGAACATAAAAAAAAATAATTAAAAAAAAAGTATAAGAGTTATCACTTTACTTTTTTTTAATTTTTAAATTTTTTTACTTCCTTGTAAGTCAACACAAAGAGGTAAAAAAAAAAGAAGCTTTATTTTTTTTTCTATGTGACACCAAAGTAGCGGGACGCAAAACTATCCACATATCAAAGAATGACCCATATAATTATGAAGGTGAGTTTAGATTGCAGATTTATCTTGTTTATATATTTTTTTAATTTCTGGTTGTCGGTGTCGATTTCGGGAGTATTTACCTCCCGGGACTCGCGCTAAATTTTCGGGCGAGTCA
>JBAMJV010001301.1:0-7500 GCA_037951105.1 Echinarachnius parma | reverse complement strand
AAAATCATACTCCAACTACCTTCTACATGTAATGACTTCAGGTCAAGCCAGTAATGAGTAAAGAATTATTACAAGCATTTTAAATATTATTAGATTTGTCTTTAATTCAAAATTTCAGATGTCCCACATGTGATGATGATTTACATATTATGCAAACATATTTGATTATTTCTTACTTATTGGAGATAAGTTTAAAATTTTTGTTTTCAAATTATTAAAATTCAATATTTTAGCATTGAAATGACATCAAGTTTCACTTGATTGGATGAAGATGAAAATTCACATCCTTTGGAACAAATACCTTGGACTTGCCCATTGAACTCTAGGTGATAGGCAGTTGATTCCTTTTAGTGTCAAACCTTGCAATATCCCACAGGCCTGCAACAGATTATATGATGCAGGCCTGCATTTAACTTCCTGCCTACAGGGAACCTGAGGGACAGTGTTTCACAAAGATACTAAGTTGAATTTAACATTATGGTGGGCCGCTTGTAGCCTTGGAATAATTTCAAGGTTCCTTGACAGTAAGCAAATAACCATTGACTGGGAGGGTGATGGCAAAACTATACGTGCCAAGGTGATCTGCGAAGGTACTATCATGCCGAGGCGTAGCCGAGGCAGATCACAGAGGCAACGTATATAGTTTGCATCCATCACCCGAGTAAGGAGATTTGGTTATTTGCTTTATATCCCTCATATTATTTTGATCACAAACGACCTATAACTAACATAAAGGGCTCAAAAGTTTGGAATATTGATAAATTGATCGAGTCTTTTATTTAAATTTTGTCAATCCTGCACATGAACAAGATTTATGATTAAAAGTCAAAGACGCTTATACCATTGTCTATTAAGCGTAGCCGCGCATAAACTTTGCGCACTAGCGCGACCTTTCTGCGCACTAACGCGCGCACGCGTACTTGCGCGCGCACAAGTGTTCTCATTGGCTGTCGCTGCGTTCTGGGTTGTCATGGGAACAAAACAACTCGTTTGTAAACGTTCGCTGATTCCTAATTTAGAGGTTGTTAACAACGTGCCCTATGAGATCACATGCGTATCAGCAATTTACTATACCACCCTCGGCAGGGGGCCAAAAAGTTTGTTACCCCCGACAAAAAAGGTACTGTACCAAAGTACTATACCTCTCTTTGCGATGTATGGGAGAAATTATACTTTAACACGTGACTGCGTTTCGACCAATCACATGGCTAGAACATTCTTATGAGAGATATAATATCAAATAGATATGTATCAAACTGTATGCCTTTTAAACAAAATGGTTCAAAGAAACTATAAACAGCGTTCCATAATTGCTAGGTCCAACTTAGATTTAAGTTCAACTTAGAATCTTTTTTAAACACCCCTGGGCTACCATGTATAAATTCTATGGGAATGTCAACAGCTAGGATAGAAAGAGTTACCCTTGCTGGGTATTCCTATCCTAGGACTCATGCACTCATTTAACTCCTTGCCTATTTAACGGAACCCAGGCAACCTCACTTCAAACGTATGCCTCTTCGCAGACGACTGCGTCGTCTATAGACCCATCACTTCAACTCTAGACTGTGAGACTGTGAGACCCTCCAAGGCGACCTACGGAGTCTCGAGAAATGGGAGAAAACCTGGATAATGTCATTCAGACCCGACAAATGTAACATCCTACGCTTCTCCAGGAAAAAGTCAATCACAGAATTTCAGTACAGACTCTCCGGTCATCCGCTCCAAGTTGTCTCCAGCCACAAATACCTAGGAGTCGCCCTTTCTGCAAATATGAAATGGAACACTTACATCGATAAAGCCGTCTCCAAGGCCAACTGCATGTTAGGATTCATTCGACGCAACTTAAGCAATGCTCCCCGGGAAGTAAAAGTACAAGCCTACAAAAGTTTAGTCCCACCACAGGTAGAATACTGCAGCTCAGTATGGGACCCTCACACTAGCCGCAACATCAACAAAAGTAGAAGCAGTCCAGCGTAGGGTCGCTTCATCATGAACGACAATGGCAGAACAAGCTCTGCAACTGCCATGTTAGCCGAGATCCAACTTCCAACCCTCCAAGAGAGAAGACTCAACCAGAGACTCGTTACCATGCACAAAATCATCCACAACAATGTCGATCTCCAATTAACCGAACATTTAGAATTCAACAACAGAGGCGCGACATCAGCAGCAACCAGAAACCTCAACCCACTCTCCCTCAAAATTCCACTATCGAACACTAATGACCACCAGAAGTCCTTCTTTCCTAACACTGCAAAAGACTGGAACAAATTACCATACTCAGCCACTAGTTTGACAGACTCTACAAAATTCCAGAGTGCACTTCTAGCGATGAGCAAGAAAAGCGACTGAATTTCCCCTACAGTCTCTAATCTCACATTGAGTGTTGTTCCAGTTGGAGCTTTTCAATTACACCATCAAGATCAAGATCAAGGATAGAAAGAGTAACATTTGAGTATTCCTATCCTTGGACTCATGCACTCATTTAACTCCTTGGGTTACCCCGTAATTTTAACTCCATGGCAATTTCAACAGCTAGAATAAACAGAGTATTCCTATCCTAGGACTCATTTACAAATGTAACCCCTTGCCTACTGGAACCCAGCCTACCATGTATACATTCTATGGGAATGTCAATAGCTAAGATAGAAAGAGTTACCTTTGGGTAATCCTATCCTTGGAGTTCTTTTCGGGGGTTTCCACTTGGTAATCGGTGCCTCCGTCTTCAGATCACTCTCTCCCGTCCAATCGTTACCTGGGATCAAATATGTATAGTTGGAAGTTGGAAGAATACAGGTTGACAGATAGATATTCCTTTCTTCTTATTGCTGAAAAAAAAAATCCACCTGTGAGTAATGGTATTGACATTGATTTGTAATACCCCATCAGTTTCATTGGCAAGGATAATATCTAAGTGTTAATTTATCTTTTGTCGTACTAGAAACTGTTAAAACTCCCAGGGTTAGTGCCATGTTGTTTTAAAGACTGTCATGCATAAGGATGCTTCACTGTGGATCACCATTTTGATCTATGTTTGCGCACGGCATAACACTGAGCCAGTGTGTATTTTGTACCGTGTGCAAGGCATTCGCAAGATGGCACCACATGTCTCATGTACGAATTAGAACTACCTTCATAGCATGTGCCAGGTCTCTCCCTTCAGACAGACCCTAACAATGCCATCAGTTGTCTTTCCTTCTGGAACAGCGTGTAGTGAAAGTTAATTACACAAAGGAACTGGTTGAGATCCATGCACTGTTAGGGATGAGTGATCACAATGGCATCCCGTGGCGCCCTTCAGCCCTGTTCCCTCAACCTGGCAAGCTGACCAACGCAACGAGGACAAAAATTGTGCGCCCTCTAACAGATAGTGGAATCCGAGCGTTTGGCACTTGGATAACCCATCACACATGGAAAGATTTATACCAAATATCCGATCCTTTGGATATGTGTAGTTTGTTTTGTAATACTTTTCACAAACATATTGATCAGTCTTTACCTACTAAAGCTGTCATATTTCATGAAACTAATATCTGGATAACTGGATGACTGGATAACTTCTGAACTAAAAATCATTAATAAAAAGTAGACAGCAAGCTTGGCACTCTGAAGATAAAGAACTATGGACACATTTTAGAAACAAAGTTATAGATGCAATTATATTAGCGAAGGACGCATTTTATAATAGAAGAATTCATACATTTAGAATAAATAATTCTGCTGATTGGTATCGTCATACAAAGCTCATTAGCCAAGGACCTCAAGATCAACCACTGATTGACATACCAGGTCTTGCAGCTGATCAACCTGAACATTTTAAGGAAGCAGCTGATTGTATTAACAATACGTTTTTCTCTGTGGCAGCAGATCTCCCAAAACTTGATAAAACTAGATGGATCTTCGATTGCGCGCAATCGAAAATTATGCCTCCGCTATCGCACGATTTTAATATCAAGCCCAAATTAACATGCACTGATTTAATTTTTACAAATATTTTTCATATATTTTGAGTCCTGTGACCTTGACCATATGGACGGACAACCCGAAAACATAATGCCTCCGGCCACTTCGTTGGCGGAGGCATAATAAAGTTACCAGCATACTTACCTTCACCTGTGAAAGGCCCAATAATAATAATATAATAATATTGTTGATTTATAAAGCGCCTAATATGATTGATAATCATCTCTAAGTGCTTTACAATGATAATATTACCCCAGTCATCGGATGCATACTGCAATCATTCCAGCACACAAAGTGCATGTTTTCCACTCTCTGGGGAGTATTCTAACCAGGCAACCTCATACTAGGTGCATACAATGCTAAAGACCTACTTTCTATCCTTCCGGGTACCTATTTATACACCTGGGTCGAAAGCAGCAAATGTGGATAAATTTTCTTGCTGAAGGAAAAACAAGATGGTCATATTCTGGGTTCAAACTTGGGACCTCACGATTGGAAGGTACACGCTCTACCAATCTTGCCACACCACGTCCACAATAGAGCCAGATGGTGTATATGATTTGTTACGTAAACTTAATTTACAGAAATCTACTATTTCATGTGACTTACATTTTAGAATATTAAAGGGGTAGTTCAGTTTTGGTAGAGAGTGCGCGGCACATCACAATTTTTTTTGTGAGGTAATGAAAAACTGAGTGTCGAATTTGCAAGAACATGCAATTTTAATGGCAGAATAAACTTTATTTGGTCAAAATCGGTTCAAAAATGGCTGAAATATCAATAAATATATTCGATCGTATTTATTTGGGCCTCAAATAAATACGATGATTTTTTGAAAAAAAAAAAAAATGCTTACACTTTTTCAAAAATTTTAAAAAGCAGTTTTTAAATAGTTGTTGATGATCTCTCTATTTAATCATTATTTCAACAAAACATCACATGCATAATTTTGTATGAAAAATGGTTGAAACCAATGCCTTATTAGAGAGCACCCTCTTGTGTTTGAATGGCGCTTTTTGAATGATAACAGGCTTTTTACTTAGTCGTTTGTATTTTTGTATACCTTTCGAGCATGGTGGGGTTATAAATATTAGTTTGTAATGTTACTGTGCAGGTTTTGGTTACTAAAGTTCAGCCTTACCAAAACTGTACTACCCCTTTAAGTGAATTTGCATATGAATTATTTTATCCATTATGTTACATACTTTATAGATTTTTTCTTTCCCACTCGTATACACACACAAAAAATATATCCTTCCCTAAAACCTGGGGGGGGGGGGGGATGATTGTACATGTCATCCCCCCACCTTGTGAGACGGGGGGATGCATACCCTGCCCCCCCCCCCCCCCCCCCCCCCCCCCCCCGTTGTCTACGCCCCTGGTATGATTTATTGCAAGAACGAAGTATAGCTAGCTATTAAATACATACAAATGTTTGGGGTTTTTGAACAGTGGACTCATTAATATGGGCCCTTTAAATCCTTTAGTTGATATTGAGATTACAAAGTGTTTGGAGGAGGTCTATAATTGATATTAATCATGACTTAATGAGTCTGTTTCATTATTGAATTGAAGTAATGTGATTTATCAAATAGGTTGTAGAATCACTGCATTCTGATTGGTCAATAGCCCTGTTGTTTTTCGACTCATGCCTTTTATCATTTGGCGGTGCCAAGGGAGGAACATTGTTTAAAGCAACGCTATTATTACTCCTCTTCAATCATTTATGATTATTCTTTGCAAATTATTCATAAATATAGGAAGAAGCCGGAGTTGTATGCATTCGTCCCCTTTTCACTTATATAAAACAATAAAATAATTGTAATAATTACCTTTCACTATTAAGTTGGCCAGATCATCTTTCCCACAATGATGCAGGGCCTGTGATAGAGGGGTGAGTAGGTCGCTATTGAGGTTTCTGTGAAGCTCCCACATCGTTAGCACCCGGTACATTGATGTTATCGGGTCACGCTTGTCAAGCTCATCGAAATATGCAACGGCAATCAACCAATTTCCCTTAATTATGACGTCATCATCGTATATAATGAATTATTTCAAACCTAGGAAAGCTGACCAGAAGTATATAATATGAATTTAAAAAAATTAGCAAAGAAATATTCACAACATAAGTACCGTACCTTTACTGGTCTCCCTCCTGTACTGCCTGTATGTGTCGTCTCGGGTCGGGAATCTTGAGTCGGGTCGGCACTGGGATAGGTAGACAAACACACCCTTTCCAGGGCTACACTCAAAGTACCGTTCCCCATCAAACGTTCCATCCGTTCCACCATATATGGAGTCCTTCTGTAAAATATAAGCAATTAACATTTTTGAGAGTTTGAGAGAGTTAATGAATAGAAAACTAGATAAGTCGAAAATGAAGCCTCCGCAATTGGGTGATTTTTATATCAAGCCGAAATTAACATGCACTCAATTGATTCTTCAAACTCAATTTTGATGATAATCCGTCAACCAGATCTTAAGATATCGCAATTAAAAGCTATTTTTGCATATATAATTAGCCGTAAACTTGACCTTTTACCTTATGACCCCCACATCATATAAGTATATATGCCCCCCCCCCCCCCCGATATAAACAGGTACAAAGTTTGATGGCAATTTGTCAACTGGTTCATGAGATATCGCAGTTACGAGCTATTTTTTTTTGCATGTATAATGAGCCCTGTGACCTTGACATTTGACCTCCTGCACCTAGAAACTCACCAGTTTGTTTGGATCCCTAAGAAACCTACAGGCACCATGCTTGATGGTATTTTGTCATCCGGTTCTTGAACTATTGCAATTACATGATATTTTTTCATATATAATGAGCCCTGTGACTTTGACCCTTTGACCTCATGAACCTGAAAAGTTAATCAGAGCACTGCCAACCCAATATGTATACTCAAACCAAGCTTCAAATTGATCTGTCATCCTTTCTTAAGATATCGTGAGAATGAAAACGGACAGACATCCCTAAAACATAATGCCTACGGCCACTTCGTTGATGGAGAGGCATAACAAAATAGAGACATTGAAAAACTAAAAGCAGTTGGGACAAATATACCCTCCCCTGATCTATACTTGATATTTTCTTCCAGTGCAAAACTGAACGTTCCAACTCACAGATTAAAATATCTGCCATCTCCTCATGATCACCACAATCACCAAACTGTATCCCCCCTCCCCCCCCCCCCCCCCCTTCACCATACACCCCTTCATAAATTCCATGCAATCAAAAAGCACTGGAACAAGCTCACAATATTTCTAACAAAAAACTCTCACCAGTTCGATCCCTGCCACCTCTTCTTCGGGCCACCCCGGTACCCTCTGCAGCGACCTCATGACCCCTGCGCAGGGACTGTTCCTGATCGTCACCTCAACCATCGATTTCACGCCAAGACCACCGAGACTCCGGGCCAGTTGCGCAGATGGGTTGACTTTGATGATGTCCTTGCCGTATCCGAACACGGGGGCAGCTTGGGTGGAGCAAGGGATATCTTTGCTCCCCTCTGCATCCGTATAGGTTAAGAAGTC
>JBAMJV010001300.1:0-262001 GCA_037951105.1 Echinarachnius parma | reverse complement strand
GATAAAACAAATAATATATCGAGAAACCATTTTAGATATAACACGTTGCGAAACTACCAAGGTTTTGATAAATATCAATATTTATATTATGCGGATGGTATGGTACTGATCGCTATTGCCGATTGGCATCGTGTTTGTAAGTGCATGGACGACAAAATGCGACAACTTCAATTTAGCTGCGATTATACAACGCGCAATGGCTGTACAGCCGTGTATACACGTCGCGCAGTCATCAAATTACCCCACCGAACCGTAGTTTATTTGCATAGCTCACTGACCTGCTGACCATCGTCTCCGGTCACTATCTATTCGCCCTACCGTACACGATACTATAATTGCGCCAGCTTGTGGTAAGATGTATTAAGTCCGCGATCGAGCCCACATGCTTTGTACACAGCTGAGCGGGCGTGCAAAGTGCATTGAAGTGAATAAAGCAGGGTGGACAATGGTGGAGCAGGGGAGTTATATACAATCTCGACATCTTGCGGTAATATGATTGTATTATGCCATCCGCGAAGAGAAGACGCCTGGGGGTGGGGGGGGGGGGGGGGGTATCTGCTCATTTATTATGCAATGCATGTATTGACGGCTACTATTCCCTTCAACCATGGAACTCCTATATCCTTGCTTCAACGGAATATATCATCGGGTTTCACAAGAATATGACAAAATGTATACGCCGGAGAACTATGGGACACGACGGGTTATGTGTCATGCAGGCAATTGGAGTCGCGGGGGGGGGGGGGGGGGGGGGGGGGGGTCAGCGGCGAAGCTACTGTATATTAGCAAGTACACGAACATAGTGTACTGTATCTAATTTAATACAAGCGGAACAAATTATGGACTCTATAAAATATGGGGGATAACTAAATAACTTTGCATGGGTACTAAACCATTATGATTTTGTTATACATTGGCCGGATATCGTTGGACGGGACCCTAATGCGTCGGGGCCCCGTCCAATGGGGTTGTGGGGCGGGAATGAGTCGCCCGTGTTTATTTTGTCTTATACTATTTAAATTATGACTCTGGGAATAGTAAAGATTTAAAGTATCGTTATGTCATCATCACCTCTCTCTCACAAAAACCCGCGGATTTTCGCGGGTACAGCTAGTTATAGATATAATGTAGAATACCAATATCCACAGATAATGATGATCCACAGCACTTGTATGGCGCCATTTATCTGTTCAAACATATCTTCACATACCGCCTTTCAATACGCTCCAAAATAGGAACTTGTACATTAAGCGTTCCATAGCCAAGATAACAACATAAATAATGTTCGAAACCATTTATTACAAGCTCATTAGACTTTGCAGAGTATGGGGTATAAGATGTTGTTAAAAGACTGCGAAGCCTACTCCATGTTTCGAGAAATGATAATCCACGATTCCATGAACCATATCTATGCTACTTCGAAACAATAATTATACCAATCAATTGGGATTAGTCACTAGTGTGGTAATTAGATCATGGAATAACGTTATGAAATATTCCTTCTTCTTATTCGAATTATGATCATGGACATCGTATTTCTAACTTGCGCGGTTTTCCCTTTAAAATTATTGATCACCAACCCCTCGTCACTGACTCTGCCCCGACCATCCCAGTCACTAAAAGAGAAACGACGTTTTGAGGTTTTTTTTCTTCAAACATATCATGTCTATCCGATGTACCTAGGATTGGCCGAGTCAATATATTCATCCTACTTATCCATCATGGACATCTGCTCCCATATCTACCCCTCAATTACCAGTGGAAAGGTAGCTTTACGAGAAATAGACCAAATCGCCAAAGCGCGTTCCACTTCTGACTCCGTCCTGTCGGAGGGAGTACAAACCGCGTTTCGTAATCCGACACACTAAAAGAACTATATAACACTATTAAACAAAAAGTATATTAAAGGGATCGTGTAACTTTGATGACACGTGCATAAACTAACAGAGGGTTGATACAATATGTATTACTGTGATCCGATAAGTATGTCCACTGAGTAATGTGTTAACATGTCACATCAAAGGGATATTTTGGCCGAGTAATGAGCTATATATATCTATCCAGTGGATACTAAACAATCCTAACACTTGAGTCGTAAATACCTTTCTGACGAACGGAAAATTAGGAAAACTGTGTTTCTATTGGTCATGTTTTTTAAGGTATGAATAATACAAATTAAGGTATGTGTGAACCGCTAGAGTTTCAAGTACATTTTGAGGATTTTGACAATATTTACTAGATCCCTTTAACTTTGAAATTAATGCAAAATAACACTGTACATGTACATATACAGTATGTTTAAATGCTCAATTTTCCCTTTCCCCGGATCGTTTTTTCCCCCAAACAAACCTTGAACATTTTCATGGAAAAACAAAGCAAAGCAAACAACAACATCGGTTTGTATCTATAGGGGATGTACCAACCAATCAATCAATCATGCAAAACAAAAACAGAAACATTTAAAGGGACTAAGTAACATTGTCCAAACCCTCAAAACTTACATGGAACTATATTGGTTCTCCCATACCTTATCATATTCAAATTAACAATGAATTAGCACGGGACAGGTTTCGGTTTTTTTCAAATTTCCATTTCTTTCATAAGATATTTACGATTGAAATGTTCAGATATGAAATTGGCTACGGGATAATAATTTCATGCTGTGTACAAAGTAAGTACAATGAGTTAGTGAATATCACTTTGAATTTTTGCTCATACCTCAGCCAAAAATCATCCAATTAACGCAAAACTTTCACACACTACTTTGTGGACATATAAGATCACTACAATACACATTCTCTTGTTTGCACTTGCCAACAAAGTTACTAGATCCCTTTAAATGCAAAGTTAGTATCGACTTGGGGTGTAAAACGAAGGAGCGGGTGGACACAGTTAACGCATTGCTTACGGGAACTTGGTTGGTCCTGTAAACATAAGCGAACCAAAACGCATAATACAAAGCAAACTGTGTAGTAAGACCTATTTTCACACATCTCAAATGTCCCTGAATCGCCCCTTCCATTATTTCTTTTGAAGAGTGGGCATAGTTTCTGTTTAGCTATCGCAGGCTCTTTATGGATGCTTTGAGTGGCGCCATGATTTTTGTTTGCCGCCGAAACGTGACGTTTTTCTGGACTGACGTTGATTGGTCTAGTCAAATGCTATTTTAAATATTAGTTAAATAACGTATTTTGATCAAAAATCGGAGCAAACAAAAATACATTGCACTGCTTATAGTTTAGCATTTTGAATCAAATTATTTAGTATGTGTTTTATTTGTTTCTACTTCGAAAAAATGTTTAAAATGATAGTACTTATTTTCTAGTCAGAACGAGGGTGTTCATACGACCTTTGACTTGAATGATATTAACGAGCACGTACGCGTTCGCAATCCTCCATAATTATACTATTTTTGCTACTTTTAGTTCAATAGTTATACTGAGACATATCATGGTATATATAGATAATAATGATACAAGAAGTCGTGCATTTATTTCCGCCCTAGCGAAGCATAATCTAGACCACGATCATGTATTATTCTGATATGAATCACTGCAAAAGCAACTAAATGGGCATCAGACAGGGAAACAATGCCATCTCGATACTACAACTCAATTGTTTAGGTGAAATAGTGGGGTAAATGACAAACTTGCATTTCTTAAAACTGTGACTATAGAAATACGTGTAGGCAGTTCATTCACTGTACAAACCTTTGTTTTGTACGTCAAAGAGGAATGACACCCCTTTCCAAATCAAAGAAAAGGAATGTTTGGTACGTAGTTCGGAATCATCGCAGCTGTTTTGGGGGCATATGCTAGAGAAAATCGTACATGATCGGCACGAATCATATACAGTAGTGTGCATGCACGTTCATGCTTACGCCAACACAATTGTTACCATGGCAACCTCTGACAATTCTGTCAAAAAGCTATGGTATATTGGCTAAATAACCACATTTAGTCACATTTCCACACTTCCCCGTCTCGAATGGTCGTTGGTTAATATCTTCTCTTTTTATATATACACTTTTTGTTGTGGCCTGTGTTTCAACAAAGACAAAATTGTCTCTTCTTTTAACATGATCATGAATGGAATTTTAGCTTTGAAGTCCAAAAAAACGTCACATCTTTGCTTGGGGTCTGTACAAAAATGTAAACATGGCAGTCTCCATGTTAGTACGGGACGCCGCAAAAAATTATTTGTGTCGTCTTTTTGCGAGATTGGTGTGGCCTCATCAGTGGGCCATTTTTTGTGATTTGTATATCAAATTAAAGCTCTCGGTGTCGCAAACGAACTAGCATAGATGAAATGCTATCATTTTGGTTCGCTTAACTCTATGGAAATCGCACAATCTGGTAGGGGACAGGTCAAAGAGACAAGTTTACGCCAGAAACACGGACATGAACCGTGATGAAGAGCTGAATTCCAAAAGGCGCTAAATCCACCTTTTCAATTTGGGAAACAAAATCAGGTTTCTTTGTCCAACTTTGTTCCATATTTCCAATTTTCCATATTTTGACTTTGATAGTGTAATTTATCCTAACATTTGGATTTCTAGATAGGTACGTAGCTTATGGACTAATAATTATCATAAACTCTATTTTTATGGAAAGTGGATTTAGCGCATTTCGGAACTAAGCTCTCCAGTCATGACATGACATGCGTACGTGTAAATAAAGTATCCATGTTCTATATAATAATACACTTGATTAATTCTGTCAAGTGGTTTTGAAATATAGTTCGTGATGAGGAGAACATAATTACGTCAATTTTCTGGACGATTTCATCCTCTTCCTTAGTGAGTATTATTACGTATTCTGTTTATTGTTTTCAAACCGTGATCACTTCAAGTTTTAGCCTTTAGCTCAGAGAGGTAACTACTAATTAAGGGGTGGCAATTAGACTGTCCCATGGTTCAACAAAAAAAAAATTCTAGGCGCAGCTGTTAAATCAAACATCTATTTGGTCTAACGTATTATTTTCTACGCACATCTTGTCTACTTGCTATGAATATAATTTGGTTTAATATAATAATTCCTTCAATACAATTCATAGTGATCACTTCTCGTTATAAAAAATCATAGTTTACTGTTCAGTCTATCATACATTGGAGTTTGAGTAAAACGCCAACAGAACGACTGACAAAGTTAGCAATTAGACAAAGTTGATGATATCCGATTTGGTAGTTAGACAAAGTGACACGTAGACAAAAACGTTAGAAAATGTTGGTCAACTGAATGACTTAGGTTTGAAAAATTAAAACAATCATACCTTTGCCAAATGTTGTATGATTGTTTTTAGATGAAGGCATCAAATGGAAGCTTGTAAAGAGGCCTTCCTCATAACTAGTAAATGATTTTTACCGACAAGTGAAGGGTTTTGCTATATCCAGTCACAAATGGTTGTGAACTTATTGAAAACTCATTCCTTTTTGTGCGGAAAAAATCGTACCCCTCCCGCTGTCGACGATATAAAAGAATGGTGTGAATTTACTGATGTTTTTTTTTTTTGGGGGGGGGGGGGGGGGGTGGGGGGTTGGTGGTGGAAGGGGAGGGGGAATATTAATTTAAGTCCAATTGTATTTTTCGGCACAGCTATAGTCCCCATTCGCGCCTCGCGTCAGAACGTCGGGAACAACTGGTGAAAAGGTATCATTATAGTATCGCGTGTATAGAAGAAAATTCATCTCGTATATTACAGTTGTGTACGTAATGTGTAAAATGGCATAATGAGGCGGTAGGGGGGGGGGGGGGGAGAGGGTTTGTGCTCAATCGGATTTGTTTTCTTTTGTTTATTCTGCCGCTCCCTGGACCACACGCTAGCAGGTTAAAGCCCTCCTTGCAGAATTATTGGCTAAGCCACTAGCTGAAGCGTTATACATACAACTGGTTGAAGCTCATAATAGTTGCCCGTGCCCGCCTTTAATTCATACTCGAGGCCTTATCAAAAGGCCGGGTTGCCCCTGTATGGTGTTGCCATTTGGCAACGAAAACATTTCTTGTTTATATCCGAAAAGTGGGAAAATCCCCTCCAAATCAATTTAATCATCCACAAGCTCATTCATTAGGACATTCACTTCTTGTTACGCACGCCTCTAGCAGTTTGGTGGCAAATTTCACGCATTTCGCTATTACATAACATGCCTAACGTGAGGCTTTAATACACAGAGCCCTGCATATGTTGTAACTCTCGTCTAACTTTAGTTCTATACCTTGAAGCAGCATTGCATAGTAATATCGTTTGACAGTTCACGGTGATATATATACTTACGCGGAAGTTTTGTGCGATTTAGGCCCCGAAACGCAAAACAATGGAAAGAGTAAAATGTCCCATGTAATGTAACACATAAGTAGTTCGATACAAAACCAATGTTAGCGTGCATGCTATAATGTGCAGGAAAGTTACTATGGGGATTCAATTCCCCCCCCCCCCCCCTAAACTAAATCGTGTGATTTTTTTATCTATTAGAACAGTATGTTTCGTTTGAGGTTTGATAAATGCATGGTTTGATGTATGCAGCGTGTAATAAGGATATACCTGTATTTAGTTCAGTATAATTATGTTGTAATTGTTGTCATTCTTAGTATGAGTATCCCTAAAAGGGCCTTAAGATTATAGTTTAACAAAATTATATTTTCAAAAGAGTGACACCCTGAAAATATATTGAGCTTTCTCTTCAAAGCTAAAAAGAAATTAATTGGAAAAGCATGAAGTACCGTTAAAGGGGTCTAGTAACAGAGTCTAAATCCAAACAACTTACTTAGAACTATAGCGGTTTTCTTATCATGGTGTATTTGTATTACCAGTAGAAACATGGAATAGGTTTGTTTGTTTCTAATTTCCTTTTCGTGTTAGTTAAAAGGATATTTACGATTGAAGTGTTCGGATTTTCAATTATCCACTGGAAAGTTATAACTATGTACTAAGTCAGTGCAATGAGTTAGCGAATATCACTTTGCATTTTCGCTTATTACGCGGCCATATAACATCAATTTAACTTGAAATTTCACACATTATTGGACTTAGTGGACTTATCATAATACAAAAATACACATGTTATCAACCATTCATCAATTTGTGCACATGTCAGCAAAGTTACTAGATCCCTTTAAGCATTGCTAAATAAATTGTCTAAAAGGCTGCATACAACTTGGGGATATATACGTGCAACCATTCATAATTAGCATCCACACCCGCATGTTTTACCTTGATTATCCTAATTACTTGTACCCACAAGATGCGACACAATAATGGTCTATCCGAGAATAACCCGTTGCCTACGGGAAACTGTGGTGGGCCCTGCATTAAAGGGACTTAGTAACATTATCCAAATCGTCAAAATTTACTTGGAACTCTAGTGGTTCTCTCATACCGTATCATATTAATATTAACAATAAAAGCACAAGACAGGTTTCGGTTTTTCAAATTTCCATTTCGTTCAAAAAATATTTACGATTGAAGTGTTCAGATATAAAATTGTCTACGGGATAATTTCATGCCGTGTACAAAGTAAGTACAATGAGTTAGTCAATATCACTTTGAATTTTTGCTCATATCTCAGCCAAAAAACATCCAATTAACGTGAAATTTTCACACATTACTTTGTGGACATATTGATATCACTCCATACACATTGTATTAATCACTCACCACTTTTTGCACTTGTCAACAAAGTTACTAGATCCGTTTAATATATATTCGGGGGTTGCAAAACCTAGAATGGAACAGGTTTACCCAATGCTTGCAGACGGGCGACTGTTGTACACTGTCGAACTAAATTATATTATGTATATGTGGGGGTTGCAAAATATAGAGTATATGGAACAGGTTGAACAGGTTAGTTGAGTTAGATAAACTACGGTATGGCCCCAGAAATTGTGTATTAATATGCCGGCAACGGATGTCTCGTGGGCACAGAAGGGGACTTTCCCTCCGAGTGTGGCCTCTGTACATCCCTATATGGGTGTAGCCTGGGACAGCCTCGATGGGAGTAGGGTGTTCGCAACGAGATGGGGGGGGGGGGGCTTTTCCCCAAAGGCTATAGGGACAGGGATTCCCATATGAGGAGAGCATGTGAGGATAATGAATATACTCATAAGTATTTATCTTACACGAGAAACGTCAATAATGGGTGAAGAGAGGAGGGACGGGGGGGGGGGGGGGGTGGAGAGGTCACACGCGGGGTTGCCCCTTGGTCCGTAGCTACGCCAGTGCAGCGGGATCTTCAACCTTCGGGTCACGTCCCGCACTCGGCGTCAAAAGACCACGAGGACCTAAATTGATTCTATATACAACCACAAAAATGTGAAGGGAGAAAGTGGGCCAGAATCGTTATTCCCTGCATGCACGGCTGCGGTAAAAAGCGCAGCTGCTCGCCGCCGGATGTATGGATGATAATCCTTTACTTCCGTGCCTGCCGCGAATATAGTTGACCGATGGGCGTTCAATTCCTGTATTTGATTTCAATTATGGTAATTGTGTTAAGTTCAAGGTTGCAGGCCTATTAGAGGCCTTTAATTATTGTAGTATTTGTTCATGAACTGCTGAATATTATAACAGCTGATATACGTTCATAATTTTATACATTAGATTGCCAACACTTATCATAGGTAAGCAAACCTTTTATGTTGTGGAATATTGTTTAGTGTTTTGGTTGTACATTACACATCTTGAGGGCATACATAAAAACAAATGCAAACAAGAATAACAAATAGCTATGATTATATTGTAATAATACGTGTAATATTAATACATTTTGTTTGCATTTTCGAGTGATATTCTCGCCGAATCTACTTCATCAATGTGAAACTGAATTATAATTCATATAGTTAGAGTGATGGCTACGTTTTGCAATGTATATTATTATAAACCCGATCGTAGATACACACTTCATTCAATCCATCCCACTTACTGCACATTTTCCACTCCCTAGGGAGCACTAAATAATGTAGCCTACACGGTAGAATATGGTGCACAATCATCAGCGTCATCTGCGTTGTTCAAGTTAACAAACTCTCTCCATGATATTGCCTTCCCAAGTTGTTAATATATACAAAAATATATAAAATATGATATATAAAAAGCATATAAAATATTTTTCAAAACGCCATATGAACTTCATATCTTCAGTAGATCTAGGCGTCGTACCAGGTAGTCTTTTGTCAACGCTTCGCTATTTAATAGCGAGAAAATTTGGGGAATTAATACAGCGCGTATAATGAGAAGCCGCATCTGCTATTTGGACTAATCATCCGGGGTTCGAACCTATGAATGCTGCGTCTCTCGGATGGTGACGACTGACGAGACAGGGCGGTCCCAGACGTTAATGATAATAATTAATTGATCGCGTCTGTAAAAAAAAAATATATACAACCAATCAACCAACCAATGTCTCGTATGAATGGCAAACAAATATACGACTGGTGAAATAATTTATATACAAGGACCTAGTTCAAAAAATAGCTGCGTGACCGCTTGATGTTTGACCAAACCCCTTTAGCGCATAATTGTGTCTACAAGCAAAGTCATAACTAAGTGACCTAAATAATGTTTGTACATATCCAAGAATCACAACCTTACGGGGATCAACACGAAAACAAGGCTGCCTTCAAGGAGTGCAACGTTCTCCACGTATTCCATCAGTGAACGGTATTTGGTATTTCCTTCATTGTATTTATCCCCTAATATGAGATGGTAGATTAGGGGTTAACATTAGACAGGCATGACAGGGGCGATGTATTTCCCCCCTCCAGTCCCCCGCCCCGTCCTCCCTTAGTTTACTCGATCGATGGGCGCCCTTATCTGAGCCTATCCGCGTGGTTAGTAAAAGTAGGTCGCAAATCCAGTTCGGCCTTAATTAATTTGCCCTCATATGTTGCTGTACGTTTCGCGCCACTAATCAAGTTAGCGGAGTGAATTGTTTAGTTATTGGTGCTCTACAAAGTTACGAAGAAGGAGCGAGGCGGGGTGGGGGGCAATTCTTGCACAAAATTAGATAACCAGGCTAACGAACCCCCGTCACTAGACGCTCAAACTCGACTGGTCAAAATCGAATGATTTTTTTCCCCTTCTTCTTTCTCAGACGTCTGGGACAAAAACATGATCGAAAATCGCTGCAAAATAACTGTGCTCATTCGATTACATTTTCTAGAGAAATAGACACATTCAACGCATTATTTGGGACGAGTGGGTTTATAATGTTGTTTGTCTGAATACGAGTCTGTTGTATTTGATTTATTTATGAAGGTAATACGATTACATGACTTGTTTGTATAAGTAAAATGTGAAAGGTAAAATTTGCTCAACGCATTGCATGGGCAGGGTGACTTTCGTGACTTTCGCCCCCTCTTTCCTTTTTATTTGCAACGTCACCGTTTTCATTCGAGGAAAACACATTTAAGAGGATAACGCGATGAAAACGTAACCCCCGCAAAATGTTGTGGGCCTGAAGAAAGCCTTGAATACAATTAAATGCATGTAGTAACACTGTAAATATCCTTTAAAACTTACTTGGAACTCTAGTAGTTTTCACATACCTCATATTCTTCGTATCACTAATAGAAGTATGGACCAGCTTTCGGTTTTCTATATGTCTGTTCCACTATAAAGATATGTATGACTAAAATGCGCAGATGTATTATTTATACACTGAATCTTGTGTATGAAGTAATAGCAATTCGTTAGCGAATATCACTTTGCATTTGCGCTCATCACTCGCTCATATGACATTCATTTACCATGGAATATTTACACATCATTGAGTGGACATATATCACAGAAATACACATTGTATCAACCATAAGCCAGTTTTGCGCATGTCAACAAAGTTACTAGATCCATTTAACACCTACAGTGTCAAGTACGTGCGTGCATGCTTGTGGTAAGGTGCTTTGTTTCTGCCAGCAAGCTACCCCTACGGTGCCAGGTGCTTGCATGTACGCCGATTTAATAAAGTAATTGGCAATGCCCATTGTATTGTGCGGTGCTAGTGTATACTTAATTTGATATATATTGTTCAGTGTACACTCTAATCTATGTGTGGAGCATTTGCCTTTAAATAGACATGATTAGATAGTGTTGTTAATACATTTCATATGCCTTCATATTAAGGTGACACTTTGAGATAAGGGCCTAGCCACTATGTGTATAATCAACTGGCACTTGTGGGGTTAATAATCTAAGTAGCTCATCCGCGATAATAAGCTTAAAACGTGGATTGAGTGTGATGTGTCGGTCGCTCGGTGCGATTGCCTTAGTTGAGTGATGATAATCGAATGAGGAAAAGCCTGGGGCGTGAAACTGGTGTTGCGTTTCTCACGCGAGAGATTAAAAAGCCCCAGGATTGACGGGGTGACGGTAACTGAAGCGGTGGTGGTGGAGAAAGTGGTGGGAGGGCATCCTATTGGGCAGCGTCTGCGTATACGTTCAGTCAGTGTTTCCACAGCACGTGTGATTCCGTGAAACCTATACACCCGAGACTACCGCCGACATATTGATCAAGGTATAGACCTGTTTCGCCGTGGTTTACTTTCTTTGAACGAGTGAATGTTCGCAACACAGTCGTGTATTCATCCATTATTACCTTGTGAAAACGTGTGAAACACGTACTACTACATTTCACATTTTATATCAGTTTCCTTCACGATGAAGCTACAATGATCCCAATCAAAATCCAATACGTCACTGATGCCAAACTATACGTTTCTCGTGAAAATCACCGTAGGCCAATATACTAAGTAAAACCATACATGAAATATAAATATATTAATTCATCATTTTCTTCCTATTTGCTCGCTACAAAAATATACAAGAACATTACAAATAATATCCGCAATATCAACAATAAAAGTACCCGAAATGTGGTGGTATACTTCATACAATCTTTAGCAAATAACGACAAAATTGGTAACTCCGCACGTGCCCTCATAGACCCCCATTTATGGAGCACACGCATTACATAAACATACATAAAACGTGAGAGAAAGTAATTTACCTCGTTTACTTCGCAATTCTTAGTTAATCAATTAACCTAACAAACGAGATTTGTTTACTTTAAAAAAAAAGGATCAGTTTGTAAGGGCCAATAAATCGAATTTTTCGAATACATCCTTGTCATGCTTGTCCGAGCTTTGGCGTATTCACGATCGATACGGTACAGCAGTTCACAAAGGGTAATTGTGCGCGAACAACAGCGTACAAAGGTCATGCCCGTACGTAAAGCGAGCACACAATCATAGTTTGGCTTCAATGACGTCACGACATCCGATCAGATGAGTTCATTAGCATATGTAAACACAAAAACAGGTACTTTTGAAAAACAAATGCAGACTTTATTGGAGGTTATACATTTGAAATGTTTGTGGAGATCAACCTTTGAGGGTATACAGAACAACATATTTTTCTAAAATTCGTCAATAAAGTCTTCTTTTAACGTGCCAGGGATTTTAATGCTCTATGGCATTTGTGTGAATTGTAACTCGCAAAAATGCGAGCTTGGCACGTTAGGAGTTAAAGGGGACCACCAGGCAAAGGACAACACATTATTATATGTTTTGGTACTGTTTTGTGATATCAAAAAGATACCCAACATTTTGCAAAGGGCTGTGCAATTCATAAACAAAGCAATTCATTTCCACCACTTACGGAACCACTGCTATTCCCTGGTTCCATACGGGCCAATCATTTGCGAGTGCGCCAATGATATTCACGCGTACGTCAATAGAATCCCGGATGATTCGTTCGCTCTGCACAGAGCGTTCGGGCTCTGCATAACTATAGTCTACGCAATTCAGACCGCATAAACGCATGGTTGAGAACGGTGATGCGTTTTCCAATTATTTGGTTTAATCATATTTTTGTGAACTTGTTGAAGGAATGGAATACTAAAGATGTTACCTTTCTATAATAAAAATATTATTTTTGGGTGGTGGTACCCTTTAAGGGTAACGAAAGTCCTCACTGCCCTAACAACATCTTATTCGTGTTAATGTAAATCAAAATATGTATTCATTCATTACTGCGTTGGAAAAAACGTGTGAAACTCGTACCGCATTTCACATCAATTCCCTTAACGACAAAATGACATGATCTGTATCAGTGGTGAAAAAGCTAATCCGGGAAGCTCGGCAAACCTTACAACACTCGTACAGTAATCAAAACATGTTTTTTTAATTTTTTTTTTATCTATGTCTATATAATTAGGGAAAACGTGTGAAAAACGTACTGCATTTCACATTTCATATCAATTCCCTTGTGATTATTATCGTGGGCAGATAATAAACATGAATTAAGAACGAAGCTAATACGGGAAGCTCGGCAAACCTGACATTATTATTACAGTATGAGTATAATCAAAAGATGTATTCATCCATGCGTACTTCGGGAAAACGTGTGAAAAAACCTACTGCATTTCACATTTCATATCAATTCCCGTTACAATGAAAGGAATTATGCGATGAATGTGATCAGATAATATACATTGGATAATGAGAAAGCTAAACCTGACAAACCTGGCAACCTTTTTTTGTTAATCAAAAGATGCATTCATCCATTTCTACTTAGGGAAATGACTTTGTGTGAACAAAAAACGTGCTGCATTTTACATTTCATATTAATTTCTTTTACAATGACATGACAAAGGTCAGTGTCCGTACGGAAGTTCGCTGCTGATTAGTGGTCAGATAATAAATACGAGACAACAAAAAAGATATTGGCAGCCCTGGCAATATCTTTATGCTTATAATCAAAATATTGTATTCATCCATTTCTACTTGGGGGAAAAACACGTGAGAAACACGTATTACCGCCGAAGGCATGTAATCACATTAAACATACATCCGTATATTCCTCAGAGAAACGTCTGTTTAGTATAATAAGTCACGCCTAACATTTCACATTTCGTATCATAAGTTTCACTACGAAGAAAGGGTAGTGTCCTCGGTCGGTGGTAAGTTTCAAATAATGCAGCGTTTCACGTTTCCAGCAGAGTTCATGGTCAGGAAGCGACCATGAGATAGACTTGATGGGACTGAGTGAGGAACTCCTCTTAATTTTTACTATCGATGAATTGGACTTCCTGAAATGTTCTGTTCGAGCTAAATAACAGCAGCCTTGGGAAAGTTTACGCAAGGTATTTTATTAGTATTGTTGAACTAGTCTGCATGAGAAAAAATATATATGGCAACATATTACTAGTTATGAAATAATCTTTTCAGAGAGAAAAAAACGAAAATTGTACAGCTTTCCTTTTATAGGGATTTCCCCAAAACTGTTGGATAGCTTTAATACCCAACTATGATTTTGCTTAATCCATAAATAATTTGCCAATATAATACGTGTGAAGCACACGACACCCGAAGGTACAAAATCACATTATTTTAAGCAGATGTTTTTTTTCAGGGCTACCTGTCACCACAAATATATACCCTTTTCTATATTAGAGATAAGACTTACGCCGCTCTGATCATTATTTCTTTTCGAGTTCGTGAAAGATAATGATCTAAGATTACACTATTTCTACAGAGGAAATTGAAAAGCTATTCTCAAAACATGACATCTTTTCACAAATAGTTAAGGGTTCGTGTTCAGATTAAGGTTAATGAACTCGACATGCATTACCGCTGTACAGCAATGAACACAATAGACACGATACTGCCACTATGACTATAAATCTATGTGACATGTTCTATTTTAAAGGGCATTTCGGAAATTTGAAACCCTCTCAAATCGCCTTAAATTTGCATAGTAGATAACAAAAAATGATGCCAAAATACTGTGCTTGCAATGACGAATGAAAAGTGGTGATTAGTCTTTTTTTTTTTTTATGGATGAAAATGGTGTTCACCTTGGCCATGTTGCAGAAAGAGATACAATGATTGTAAGTAATTCCAATTAATTGTAAGTCAGACACTTTGCGCCTTTCAACCAATCAGATTCGCGCATTTCGAACACATAATCTGACTTACAATCGATTGTAAGTTCAATCGATTGTATCTCTTGCTGCAACGGGGCCCTATAGTAACACACGAGCCTAACCAATGGGAGTATCTGATATTTATTTTACGAATGACAAAGGTATCAACTGTGATGTATTGAACACGTGATTGACTGTAAGTTTGAAATAGACACAGGACGAAATAAAGGTGATTCGGATTCGTAAATCAGATTCGCGGTGCCATCTTGCGAACGCCTTGCGTATGGCGCGCAATGCATACTCGGATCAGTGTTATGCAGTGCGCATGCACATACTCGGATCAGTGTTATGCAGTGCGCATGCACAAACTAGCCTAGTTCTGAACGGTGACGCGCAGTGTAGCTGCTGCCTGCATCCCCACACTTGCTAATCTTTGATTAGTAATTTGGTCACGTCACGTTCGTTAGCCGAGCAGGGATCTCCCCATACATAATGATGACCCTCAAGGCAGCTAAATATAGGCAAGAAGAGCCCTTTCTACTGGAAACGTTATGCAACTAGGTCAAACTCCCTTCTTTCTTCTTACAAAAGCGTGTTTTGATTAATTTAAATTTGTGCGCTATTAAAAGGGTAGTTCAGTTTTGGTATATTTTGTGGTGATATAATGAAAAACTGATTGTAAAATTTGAAGGAGCATACAATTGTAATGAAAGAATACACTTTATTTGATCAAAATCGGTTCAGAAACGGCTGAAATAAATATATCCGATCTGTATAAATCTGGGGCCCAGATTTATTCGGTGATTTTTTTTTTATTAAAAAAATAAAAAATGAATGGCTCTTCTTGAATGATAACAGGCCTTTTACTTAGTCGTTTGTAGTTTGCTCTACCTTTCGAGCATGGTGGAGTTATAACTGTTAGTTTGTTATGTTATTATTGTGCAGGTTTTGGTTACTAAAGCTCAGCCTTACCAACACTGTTCTACCTCTTTAAAATAAATATTCCGATATATTTAATGTAGGTTACTACCACCTCGTCACGTCCAATGGCGCTTTTAAAAAGTGGTCACTTCAAGAAGGGGCTCACGAAGCGCGCTCTGTAGATTACGAAAGAGAGTCGTGTTAGAGATATGTAACACGCATGCGCAATTTCCCATGTGATTTCCCATGCATGAACACATGGCGCCGCTGTCCATTGATTATGTGACCATTCATGAATTTAGCGACGAAGTGACTTATATTACTATTAGTAACTACAACAAACAATGAAGATGAATTTGAACAACTTGATTTATGAAATGATATTGTCTGTATCCGCCCTATGCAACGCGGCAGAATGCATAAAATACGAAAACGAACCAACGTAATTAAAAAGTCACCTAGAATTAGAAAGGCGCGCACACTACTTCCGGTTTTAATTCTTGTGTTGCAACTCTCGAGAGTAGTACGCATCGTTTGGACACACATTTTGCAATTATCGAGAGTTGCAATTCTTAAGAATTGCAACTCTCGAGAATTAGCTTTTACCGTGTGGACACGACTACTGACTCAGCGGTGTTATGCTGTGCGCGCAAACTAGCCTAGTTCAAAATGGCGACCCGCGGACGGGTGTAGCCACGCATTATCACACAGTCACTCATGACAATCTTCAATTTCACCGAGATTTTATATCCTTGTTCCAGGGCGTTCACGCACTCCATCACGGGTGTGTGCGCGAAGTCCCCGAGGTCGTTCTGCCGTAATACAATCGATCAATGCGTCCCTCCCGTGCTACGCAGCGGAGATCGATAGATCTTGCCCCGGGAGATCACAGGGGGGGGGGGGGGGGGGGGGATGGAGTGGGGACAACGTGTATCCGCCGTGTTGCCGCGCTATTGCCTACTGGCTGTTTCGATCACGATGTACCATTAGATTTACGTTCATGAAGTAACTCGCCACTGCCCAGTGGCAAGGCCGGGGCGAAAATGGAGGAGGGTGTGGGTTCAAATAGGGGACACGTTACCCAAACGATTGTGTTAATTTAGGAAAAATTGGGTGGGACAGTGGGAAAGAAGGGGAGGGGGGTATTTATATTTCCCTCTGGTCGAAATTAACCTCCTTTCCTTTCCCCCACTCACAGCTTACCAACAGTCTCTGTCATACGCCCAACCGTGTCCCCCTTCGTTGTTGTTTTTGCATGGAAACACTTGCTTCAGTTTTCGTTATGACAGTCATACAGTCATGCCTCTTGTATTCGAACTCTTCATCGTTTTTTTTTTTCGGATGCTTTTGCTTAACATCACTTTACATGCATGACATGAGGCACATCGACTCTATCATTCATACACATTTACTATCAACCTCATTTTCTGGTTTGTGTGTATAGACGTAATCCTGCATTAAAACGTATAATGTTCTTGATAGCATCAGAGGATGATAACTATAGAATGATAACACGTACGAGCTCAATTCGTTGATAGGTATACTGCATGTCTGCGTCATAATGCGCCTCATTTGTGCTAATCATTACCATGATTTTGTTGATGCAATTTCATGAAGCTTCACGAGTTCTCGTCTTGGCGTAACTCCAACCTTTTTTTCTTCCCGACATTACATTTTTTGTGAGTGAAAACTATTGCCCGAATTCTCATCAGTGACTCAACTTTACACGACAACCGGTAACCAGTTACCCCCATTTTGCACCTGCAAACCCATTGTTTGTTGCCATTCACCACCATATATATTCGAAATGTGTCCTTTCATTATCCAGTCCATCCCTATAGCTCTGCTTAGGAATTATGACAAAGGGCTGCTTGCTATTTCAGTAATAGTATAACCGGTCACCAGTAATACAATGTCCTGGATGATCCAGGACGCAGGTTTGCTGATAACCGACTATACTATGGTTTGAATTTCAAGCGGCCCATTGTCCTGATGCCTATACAGGGTGGCCCAGAAATAACGGAACGGGGCACTTCCCAAAATAAAGTAACGAAATGACTGGGTCCATCGGATAGTGTGTCTTTTCAAATGAAAATTGCTACCAAGAACATTAATTTTGGTCGTGTAGTTTTTGTTTTAGAGCGCTGTGAGTGACACCATGTCAGGGTTCATTTTTCTTCAATTTTGACTCACCTATTGGCTAAAGAATGACCCGAACGGCTCGTCATAGAATTACAATGCACAATGATGCGGACACCTTTGTTAGTGTGCATTCGACTGAATAGCCACAGCACCGTAATTCTATGCCGAGCCGTTCGGGTCATTCTTTAGCCAATAGGTCAGTCAAAATTGAAGAAAAATGAACCCTGACATAGTGTCACTCACAGCGCTCTAAAACAAAAACTACATGACCAAAATTAATGTTATTGGTATCAATTTTCATGTGAAAAGACACACTATCCGATGGACCCAGTCATTTCGTTACTTTATTTTGGGAAGTGCCCCGTTCCGTTATTTCTGGGCCACCCTGTATAGGCAGAACTTGGCATTTTTGTTCATTACTCGGTCATAAGACTTGAATTTACCATTAAATGTTCACACATCACTCAGTGGATATATATTATACGATTATACGATTTGATTAACCCTTGAACAGTTTGTGCACATGACTGTCAGCAAAAATACTAGATCCCTTTAAATTTTACTTCGGATTCGTTTTAAACTGACGCGTGGTGTCATCTTCGGAACGTCTTGTGCACGGTGTTTATACACTAGCTGATGGCTACGCCACAGGCAATGTTTGCCAACGTGTATCGCTTATCATTTTGTCAGAGATATCGTGTAAACACCCTTGTCATTAACTACAAACCATTAAGCAAATGACGATGATAAGCACCGATCATGTGATACTTTAGCTGTTAATAGCGTGGTTTTATGTCGTAATTATTTTCATATTTTCATATTCTGTAGACACTTTTGTCTAAAAAACGTCAACTCATTCGGAAACTTTATATAGCTATATCCCGTTAAAGAGTAATAACCCACGAAGGTCATCAATCTTTTTTTCTTCTTCTAATTAGTCAATTTCGTGTCAGCATTTTAAAGTCTTACTCGGCATTTTATGATACAAGAACGAATTTTCGTTTTATGATTAAAGTGATCTAGTAACTTTGTTGCCATGTGCAAAAAGTGATGAGTGGTTGATACAATGTATATTGTTGTTATCTGATATTTCCACTGGGTGTTGTGTGAACATTTCAAGTTAAATGGACCTTATATGGCCGAGTAATGAGCAAAAATGCAAAGTGATATTCACTAACTCATTGCACTTATTTTGTACATATTACATAATATACAGATGTTAACTGTGAAGAGTAGGCTCTGCCGTGTAATATAACACATACTATTTCAATCACGTGACTGTGTTGAGCCAATCAATGACTTGCATTTTACTAAGTCATATAATATTACATAATGCTTTCATTATCCTCACCATACTTCTACCTCATACACCACCCTCATTATAAACATTGCCCCCACCTTTTATCCGCGTTGCCCCCTCCTTACCTCATCTTTACTAAATAGTCGTATTTCCCCCCTCCCCCTCTTTGCCCCCTCTTCACTCCCTCTTTGCCTTCCTTTGCCCCTCTTAACACCCTCTTTGCCCCTTCTTCGTCCCCACCTCTTTCCTGATAACCCCTCCTTACCCTCTTTTTGCCCCCCTCCTGCTTTTACTTTGCCCCCACATGAGCTCCCTTGTTGTTCCCCGCTTGCTCCCTCTGACTTTGCCCTGGCAACTCGTCTTCATCCAAGCAATGGCTGTACTATCTCTGAGCATGATTCTATATATATAGTATGTTCGTTCATATGGTACAAACAGTAATAGTTGGAGCGGGCGAATCAATTCTAACCTCATCAAGAGGCAAGTTAATTTCCGTACGCGAGCGAAAGTTGGGACATACATTATTTTGTTGTGAAAAATGTACATCGTGTTCAAACATTAACGTGTAATATGTTTAATAATGTGTGTGTGCAGTATGTATTTGTGAACTTGGTCTGAAAAAAAAAATGGACGCTGGCTGAAAAGACGTTTGATTACCTTTAATATTTAGTAGCCTTAATAAACAAAATGAATACAAACATACTCTACACAATTGTGGCAGGTTATAATTATAAGCAAAAAACAAAACAGTGACAATGTGATACGTCATTATGATACACACTTGGTCAAACTGTTACTTGGAAAACAACATCAGAAGTGGACTTTGATAATGAATTGTCCAGTGCTGTCCAGTATTCATCTATGATTAGACTATTGGATGTGGGTCAGATGAATGACCCATGATAACGATAATAGCGAAACTTGATTGCCAATGTCTCGGAAACAATCGAACAATATGAAGGAGCCTGCTCGACTGTGATCGTTCCTTTTCACCGGATGACAATACTTCAATCATGTGGTCAATTCTAACATGTATGATAATTAAAATCTGTAGTGGGATTACGCTTCAACTCAAGGCAGTATTATTGATTTGTTCGAAGTTTCATACATTTTTTAGACTTTTTCTTTCAACAATATTAAGTTATGATGTGAAATACAATTATTTTGTAAACAATTAGTGGTGGCTTTATACTAGGTGTATGCGCTGGATGAGTTTTGTTAATGATGATCACTCCGGGCATTGACTGATAATGAGACGGTATCTGACTATCAGCGTGTTCACACACAAACATTTTTCATCCCGAAACGTCGTATAAAGAATCATGATAAACGAAACGTCGTATAAAGAATCATGATTAACGAAACTAACGAGCGTTCACACACACAAACACAAGATCCCAAAACAGCTGCAACGAAACATCGTATAGGTGCGCTGTTTGCTACTGCGCAGTGTGGTGTCTTTTTTCTGTCTGCTGTCAATCTGTGAGCGAGCGCAAATCTGAGTGAAGTAACACGCGGTCATGCTAAGCCCCGCCCAGTTATACCGTTGTCGCATAACCTGGGAGTCGCCGAGTCGCCGAGCGTTCACACACAAAACGAGCGTGATTCTTTAGTCAGCTCTAGTTCGAAACGAGGCTCAAACCCCCGTTTTGCTAATCATGATTCTTTATACGACGTATCGTTAGTGAGCGTTCATACACACAATTTCCATTGTATAGCTAGTCGAGAGCTGACTAGCTAGTCAGCTCTCGACTAGCTATACGATGAATGTTGTGTGTGTGAACACGGGGTATGTCACGTCGGATCGAGACGTCAGCTTGCGATCTCATATCCGGTATAGATGGATAATTCGCCGTTTGCAGTTATTACATAATGTTTCCGTTGCATTTTTTGGGGGAAAAACATTAATGCAAATCATATATAGTAAGCAAATAATTACCGTTGGTGAAGGTGATGGGACAATCTATCACTTCCAAGGCGATCTGGATGTAGCTATCTTTCCGAAGCGAAGCTGAGGAAAGATAGCGTATACATTCAGATCGCCGAGGAAGTGATAGATTGTCCCATCGCCTGAAACCAAAAGGTGATTATTTGCTTTATATTCCACATCGAACTTAGATCTAGTCTAGTAGTACTAATACTGTACTACTACTACTACTAGTACTAGTAGTAGTAGTGTAAGCAGGCCTACCCCTAGTCTACTCTAAGTACTCTAATGCCCGGCGCAGACAGAGCCGACTCGACTGGTTCACATCGAACTTAGATCTAGTCTAGTAGTACTACTAGTACTGTACTAGTACTGTAGTCTAAGCAGGCCTACCCCTAGACTAGTCTACTCTAAGTACTCAGAATGCCCGGCGCAGACAGAGCCGACTCGACTGATTGTCATTCCGATCGGCTCAGTTTTCAGTGCCTCGCGACACACATTTTGCCAGTCGAGAGACAGTCGGATGCCAGTTGGGGCCGATTCAACACGATAAATCTGCTCCGACCGACCAGGCCCAACTCTAGCCTGATTAAAGCCAGTCGGATCTGGTCGAGTCGGCTCTGTCTGCGCCGGGCTTAAGTCTAACTTCTAAGTCTAAGTACTGTTACTACTACGTTTGATCTACTTACCAACAATGACTTGTTATTCCAATTTCGGTAACAGGGTAATTCCAAAAGCTAAAACGCGAAATGTAAACTCCAAAAAAACAGTTCAAAAGTCAACAAACGCGAAAATAGAGTCTCCCCAACACTTGGTCTAGCGCTTTCAAGTCCACGTCAGACAATTCGTTAAAAAGTATGCTTCCAGCATCGCAATAATCTTGGAACACTTTCAGGCTGAACTTAAGTTGTCGCTTTGTATTTTTACTTTCACTCTCCAGTAAAAACGTGTCCATTTCATCCTCATCCAAAAGCTCAAACCTTCTGTTTGTGGCCGTCATTTTAGTAGAGTACACAGAACGAGCATGCAAACAGTATATGTACGATACTACAACAGGGGCGTCGATCTGTTCGGAAAACACAATGCAATTGTTCACAAACAATGCTCGCCCCGGCCAATGCATTGTGTTTTCCGAACAGCTGATCGACGCCTCTGATGTACAGTGCATAGCGTATGCAGTGTACTACGTCTACCGTATGCACAACGAATACAATTAAATTTGTAATTCGCGCGCATAGAGTTATCGCGCCACTTATTGGTATTCAATTCAATGCAACCGCGGAGTGTAGATAGTACTTTTTATCTAGTGAGTGCAACGCACTTTCACCCAAGATATCTACAGAGTGTACCGATGGGCGAAACTATATTTAATCACGTGATTAACTTTTGACCAATCGTAGAGCAAGATTCTTAGTATGTGGAATATAATAACAAATAATGTACCCAACAAAACGAAATATATCACAAAGTAACATAGTTGATACAAAAACTCAAAATATGTACAATAAGAAACAAGGCAATTTTTAGAAAACCAATGCCGTCATCGAAGAATAGTTTAAGAATTGTACGTTGTGTATACATTTTACATACGTTAATATCTATTTATGTGTTTGTACTTTGTTTACGAATTATTTCCTTGCTCTATTTACAATTTCTTCTATAAATACTGTACATTCAGTTGTTCATTGCATTTATTATGATGCATTTTCTCATGTTAGCTCATTATGATAGAGCAAATGTAAAACCCGGCGCAGACAGAGCCGACTCGACCCGATCCGACTGTTTTTTTAGTCAAGCTAGAGTCGGGCCCGATCAGTCGGAGCCGATTCAACATGTTGAATTGGAACCGACTCGACCCGACTAGGATAATCTGAATCGTGAGGCAACATACTACATTGACCCGATCCGACTGAAACCAATCGGATCGGGTCGAGTCGGCTCTGCGTGCGTTGGGCTTAACTCAACTACCAACATGACCAGACAGACTTGGCTTCCCGAGATCCGGCCTCGATCGCCAAACGCCGGTATCAAATCCGGATTTAGGAAGATGGATCCAAAACCAATACACAATTATATAATTTCCGATGTAAATTGTCATTATCTTTATATTAATGTGTATGTGTTATATTGCATTATGTCTTATTTCCAATGCAGCATGCCAAAGCCGATGTAGTTCCAACCACGATGCGGACTCTGCAAGCCCTGCCCAGCCCCGGACCGCCGGATAATGAAAGTAATGACACAAACTCCGACTCGGCGGGCGGATCCCACGATGATCTGCTATCCGGCCTCAACCAGTTCATGTGCGAAGTCGAGCGCACCAACGAGACCATTGCCATGAAGGAGCTTGGAGGTAAATAAATATATATATTCAGGAGAACGGTGACTAAAAACTGACTAAAACCTGTGAGGATTATCTCTGTAAAATCCGGATTTACTACGTTTGAATTAAGGGACGGTTGATAATCACTTTGTCTATTAGGCCTACATCAGTGATGCCATATTTGAAACTTCAATGTCCCCAACTTCAAACCCGAACCCTCCTAACTCCAGCCCTAATTATACCATAGTCGTAGTCTCTGTTCTTAAATATTAAGCCTCTGTAATCTGATTTCGCTAGTAGACTTTTATACCATGTTCACAGGCCCTTGTATAACATGTTACCCAAACGACATTTGAAGCACATTTTTAGTGATCTTTATCAATCCTTGTTCATCTTTATCTACTGGAATATATTATACACAACTGTGTAATTAATAAGTCATACTGAAAAAGAGATTGAAGCTTTTAAATGCAGTGCATCGTTATCTCTAATTTTGGAAAGTACGTGTTGTGGCAGAACCGTACGGTAGAGCGTCTGTCTCATGCCCAGGAGGTTGTGGGTTCGAATCCCGGCCGGGTCATACCAACGACCATTATAACTGTGGTATTATAATGCATTTCTCTTTGCCAGGTGCTCGATATAATTACATAGAATGTAAATGTAAATATGCCCACTGGAAGAGCATTGTGCTTCACTGAAGTGGCTACCTTGAATAAATAAAACGTCACTTGTATTATTAGTAAAATTGTTATAAGTATTATCATTATTGTTTTTATATTTAACAGTACCATTTTGCGGCGCGTCACGCGACCCGTTCCTGTGCTGGCCACCAACGGAAGCTGGCAGCAACATCAGCCTAGACTGCCCGCCTGATACATTGCGTGAGTATGTTAGTGAAAATCAACATTGATATACGTCTACTCGCCTTCATTTACAAACTGTCGATTTTTTGCAACATCATATTTAATATATTATGTTGTACTTTAAAGGGGTAGTACAATTTTGGTAAGGCTGAACTTAAGTAACCAAACCTGGACAGTAACATTATAAACTAATAGTTATAACTCCACCATGCTCGAAAGGTATACAAAATTACAAACGACTAAGTAAAAAGCCCGTTATCATTCAAAAAGAGCCATTAAAACACAAGAGGGCGCTTTCGAAAAAGGCATTGGTTTCAACCATTTTTCATACAAAATTATGCATGTGATGTTTTATTGAAATAATGAATGATTAAATAGAGAGATCATCAACAACTATTTAAAAAACACTTTTGAAATTTTTTGAAAAAGTGCAAGCATTTTTTTAATTTCTTGAAAAATCGTCTAATTATTTGGGCCCCAAATAATTATAAGATCAGATATATTTATTGATATTTCAACCGTTTCTGGGTCGATTTTGACCAAATAAAGTTTATTCTGTCATTAAAATTGCATGTTCTCTCAAATTAAACACTCAGTTTGTCATTACCTCACAAATAAATTGTGATGTACAGCGCCCTCTCTACCAAAACTAAACTACCCCTTTAATATAGTGTAAATCAATTCTGTAATTATTACTTCGCTATCTCTTATTCTGTATTAAAGAGCGGGTAGCTTGATTATATGTACGTTTAAAATTGTTCACCACAGATACAAATTTTAAAAACACTCTTCTATTTAAGGGGAAGGTTAATTTGAAATTAATGGAAAGCAATTTTCGGCAACGATTTGGTGCAGACTGTGACGAGCAAGTTGTGTACAAGAATTGTACTGATTTATTTTTCTGCATACTTAAATATTTGAAATGGTGCTTATGATTATATGTTTTTTAATATTCCAATACTATACAGGTTGTCTACCATAATTGTAAGTCTAACTTTAAGTTGATTTGATTGGTTTGATTTTATTATTTTTATTGTCCACATTTAAAAGTTTAAAATACAATGAAAGTTCAAGTTTGACTCTTTGTGAAACACCCCAGGTGTTTCACAAAGATGCTAAGTTGAACTTAACTCTAAGTTGGACATAACAATTATGGAAAGCCGTTAGTTTCTTTGAAAATTGATTGTAAAATTTCCTTTAAAAGGCATAAAATGTTGATTGAAAACATAACTTTTTTTCTATTATCAAGGAGATGTCATGTTGTTCATGTAAAATTTATGAAAATTATAAAATACTTCTTTTTTTTGGCATTTGAATACAATGCTACAAATGGCTTACCATAATTTTTAAGTCCAACTTAAAATCTTTGTGAGACACCCCCTGATCCGGTAATGAATTGGTTAAAGGGGTAGTACAGTTTTGGTAAGGCTGAACTTTAGTAACCAAACCTGGACAGTAACATTATAAACTAATAGTTATTACTCCACCATGCTCGAAAGGTATACACAATTACAAACGACTAAGTAAAAAGCCTGTTATCATTAAAAAAGAGCCATTAAAACACAAGAGGGCGCTTTCAAAAAAGGCATTGGTTTCAACCATTTTTCATACAAAATAATGCATGTGATGTTCTATTAAAATAATGATTAAGTAGATAGATCATCAACAACTATTCAAAAAACGCTTTTGAAAATTTTCGAAAAAGTGTAAGCATTTTTTGAATTTTTTGAAAAAATCATCTAATTATTTGGGCCCCAAATAATTATGAGTTCAAATATATTTATTGATATTTCAGCCGTTTCTGGACCGATTTTGACCAAATTAAGTTTATTCTGCCATTAAAATTGCATGTTCTCTCAAATTCGACACTCAGTTTTTCATTATCTCACAAACAAATTGTGATGTGCAGCGCCCTCTCTACCAAAACTAAACTACCCCTTTAATGCATTTTATATATAGAACTTAGTTCGAAAAGGCGCTAAATCCACTTTCCATAAATATTGAGTTGACGAAGCTATCTAGAAATACACACTTAGATAAATTTCCCAATCAAAATAAAAAAATAAAAATATGGAACATTCCATTTTTATATTCCCATAGGCATAATTTTATACAAATAATACAATAATCCCCTCTTTTCTCCAAAGTTGGAAAATGGGATTTAGCGCCTTTTTGGAATTAAACTCTTCATAATTATGTGTATGTGTGTACTTGCAGCGGGTCAAGCCACGCGGATCTGCCTTGCGACGGGGGAGTGGGCTTCATACACGCGATACGACGCTTGCTGGGATCCGGAGTTGCCGGTAGGTAATACGTGATTCGAATTGAATGTACATGTTTTCGTTTCAGATACCTGTAACCTTTGGCATAGTTTTAATTAGTTCATTTAATCGAAATTTACCCGTCTATCGAATGGAAAGAATGGCATTTGTATTATTAGTATTGTTTAAAATACCGAAATGTATACATGAATTAACAGAAGTATAAAGGTTGTAAATCACAGCATCCAAACTGTAAAAAGGCTAAACTGGGTACAAGTTCACATTTCTTTTTGCAAGTTCAATTCTATTTGATTAACTATTTAGAGAATTCGTTTAGTTTTATATGTTCTATATGCTGTATATGTTGAGCTACTGAATGCGAGCGATATTAATCATTCTATATGATTTTGTACAATGTTTTGGTATAATAGGACCCTCCCGAGATCCCCACACTAGAGCTGGGTCTCCGTTACGTCTACCTGGTCGGCATCACGCTCTCCATCGTCCTCCTTCTCATCACCCTATTCATCTTCTGGTACTTCAAGTAAGTTCTGTATCTGTTTGTTCAATTGTGTGTGTGTGTTTGTTAGTTTGTTTATTTGTTTGTTTTGGTGAGATCACCGCACTAGAGCTTGGTCCTCGCTACGTTTGTTTATGGTCGGGATCATATGTTTCTAATCACCATATTAATCTTCTGGTACTTCAAGTATGCGGTTGGAGTGTCCGCCTCATGCACGGGAGGTCCCGGGTTTGAACCCAGCCTGTGTCATAACAAATATTTAAAAATTGTACATTTTGCCTTCTAGCCAGGCGCTCGGCAATTATAAAATGGAGAAGGGAAAGTTAATCCCACGAGTTACCAGAGGACTGGCCACCTTCTGCAGCTTTCGCTACATTTAGTAGACGTGTGGCATAGGGTTGATGAATCGGACATAGGCGCCGCAGTATGTGCCAAAATTGGATCGGGAAGGTGGTTTAACTAAACTAACTTCAAGTATGTCGACAGTTTGCGTGTTTTGGGGGTTTTTGTTTGTCTTTATGTGTGTTTTTTTTAAGCTGTGAATCCGATGTGAATATTTGGTTGTGATCATAATGTCCCTGTACGTCATGTGTATGTGTCTTTAAGTAGGTCGTTTGTTTATTTAACTCATTGACTGGCAATGTCGCATATTTGCAACAAAAAGTACACGCAAATGCCATATTAAATTAAAGTTACATTTCTACGTACCCTTTCTAAAGGTAGTTTCCGTTCCATTCTCACCTTAATTCGTTTAGTTTAACACCTACAATATATTTTGTATAATTAATATTTAAACGTACCCTATTAAAAAAAAAAAAAATCCGTTCCATCTCTCACTAGGGCTCTCCAGTGCACGCGGATCGCCATCCACAAGAACCTGGTCGTCTCCTTCATATTCAAGTATATCGCGATGATCGTGTGGCTCCACCCCACCCTCACCGACGACTACATGAGGTCAATTGACGTGACCGCAAAGGATGCCGGGAAGGACGGAGGGAACAGTCCCTATGACGTAAGAAAATGTAGTTATTGTAGATGTTATGTAATGTTTAATGTTTATAGATGTCATAAACTCGCGTGGCTACACCCCACCCTCACAGACGACTACATGAGGTCAACTGACGTGACCGCAAAGGATGCCGGGAAGGACGGACGGAGGGAACAGTCCCTATGACCAAAGAAATGTAGTTATTGTAGATGTTATGTAATGCCTGATAATAACGTGATGTAAAGGTGATATGCACACTAGGTGCATTATTGAAATGCGCATTACTCCTCATGCATGGTCATTTTCAGTAAGTCCAGTTCAAAATCCAAACAATCCTAATAATTATGCACAATCTCAACTCTGTACGGAGCATCCTAACCAAAATTGCTATAAAAAGCGCCACTTTAGTTTGCTATTTATAACTGTCCGACTATTTACATTTTGTTTTGAGGTCAAAGAGCTGGAACCGGGATTACATTACTTGTTGAACAAACAAAATGCTGGGGCATCAATCGGTTTCGAACTCTAGACCCCACGAATAGAAATCACGTACCCTTCCGACCATGCCACAACATTTTATTGTGTTTTTGTTTCCAATACAATCATTTCGACAGCTTTTGTGGGTGGGTATATCAAATCGAAATGACATGAACGAAACATTTTTGATTAGCGATGAAGAAATGGTTGCCATAATTGAATTCTATAGTATAGATATTTTAGTGCTGAAACCTATCAGAACTGCATGTAAGACGTTAAAGGGATAGTTGAGTTTTGGTATAGAGGGCGCTACACAAAATATTTTTTTGGTGAGATAATGAAAATCTGTGTGTCAAATTCAAAAGAGCATAGAATTTTGATGACAGAATAAACTTTATTTGATCAAAATCGGTTCAGAAATGACGTTAAATTTTGTTTTAAATGCTTCCTCTTTTCAAGAACTTACAAAAGAGATTTTCAAATAATTGTTGATTATCTCTCTATCTTATCAATATTTCAACAAAATATCGCATGCACAATATTTTATTTAAAATGGTTGAAACCGATTAGTGTTTAGAGAGCACCCTCTTGAATTATAAAGACTTTAAAAAAAATAATAACAGGCTTTTTACTTAGTCATTTGTAATTAGTATTCCTTTCCAGCATGGTGGAGTTATAACTATTATTTTGTAATGTAATGGTGAAGGTTTTGGTTACTAAAATTCAGTTTGACCAAAACTGCACTTTACCAAAACTCAACTATCCCTCGGCCCTAATATGGCAAAAGGGTGTATCTCGAATATACACCGGCGTACATAAAGCCGAGAAAAATGACTTTGAAGTTTGAGCATTTTGTTTTGCTATAGAAGCCTTAGGAATGGTTGTATGATGTTGGAGTTTGTTTTAAAATGTAATGTATCGTTCAAATATTATTTTAATATAGTTTTCATTTTTGTAAACTTCTTATATTTAGAGTAAGGTTCATTTTTATCCAGATACACCCTTCTGCCATAAAAATTGACACACGCCGTAATACGTCTCTTTTTGGTAAAAGGTATGTATCTGCAGATACACCATGATTATTCCTTCACTTATTTGGCCAAAAGGGTGTATCTTCAGATACACCCTTTTACCAAAATAAATGAGTGAATTATTCCGTCACTTTTTGTTGGTAGAAGGGTGTATCGATGAGATACACCCTTTTACCAAAATAAATGAGTGAATTAATTTGTTGATTTATTTGGCAAACATGTTTATGACTGCGCGCGCTGCATAATAATATGTGCAGATTGTTGCGATCGCAATTAAGATAATTTATCCACTGACAACATTTAACAAACGGTGAACGTACGGGATTCTGTTCTTCGAATCAACATTACTCTTGTGCACAGGATCCGATATTTGGCAGAGATTCTCTTGTATTCAAGTATTATTTGTAAGGTAAGAAACCAAAGTTTATGATAATTTATTTTTATAACGATCCTTAAACAAATAAACCTGATAATACGACGTTAAGTCGGCTAATAAGAGTGGGATCTCGACTGCCGTGCCCAGGCCCATCTGTGCAAATGTGTGTGTGCCCGTATTGGTGACTCAACTTTGTTCACCTGCTATAAGTAAACACTCTTGTTTTAGGTCGAAATTAACCAAATAAATGTCTCAGGTGTATGAATATAAACATAATTGACAATGGAATACTGTAATGACCGACAGTTATTGATTCTAATCAAATATAAAACTAAAACTTTAAAAGAGGCCATGAATGATGAAGACGTTGATAATTAATATTATTTAATTCAAACATACCGTAGTGGCTAGAGAACCCGGACGGGGGAGAACCCGGCCAAAAAATGGACAGGGCTACCTTTGAAATTAGATTTGCCGAGAATGCACTGAACATGTGACTCGAAACTTATATCAAACGATTTATCTGCACATTGCTCATAAAATACGTGTATATTGCTGTTCTGTAGTCCTCCTGGTTATCCAGAAAATCGCTTGAAAGTCAGTCTTTAAACTCCGAAATTTGTTATTTTTTTATTTTATTCACGATAATTTGAGATTACAATTTTTATAATCTTTATTCTCGCTTTTGTAAATCTACGCTCAGTAGTTCATTTCGGTAGAAACTTACACCAATTGGACCGTAATATCGCGGTGCCTTCGCTGATAAAAAATTATCGCTCAACGGCAAAGCGGGTTTCCGCACGGCGCGATTTCATGCACGAAGGTTCAATTTATCGCAGTGCAGGAGAACCCGGCCACCGCGCACGGTGCGTGTACAAAGTCAATGACGCACTGTGCTAATCTGTGCTGTGTGTGACTGGCCGGGTTCTCTAGCACCCACGGTAATTAAACTGACCAGAAATATATTGTGATTAAAAATGAGCAAAGAAAATGGGATTACAACGGGATTCGAACCCGAGACCTCCGGATTGCTAGACCGGTGCTCTTAGACTTACTGACTGAGCTATAGAAAACCGTCCCTATGACGGCATTCGTCCCATAGAATCCCCTTAATTTTCATTGCTCGTGAGGTCAGAAGCTATTATAAACCTGACATAAACCCGAAGGATAGAAATCAACTTGGGGATATCTGCGAGGGATCACCGAACTGATGAATGCCGTCATAGGGTTTTCTATAGCTCAGTCGGTAAGAGCACCGGTCTAGCAATCCGGAGGTCTCGGGTTCGAATCCCGTTGGAATCCCATTTTCTTTGCTCATTTTTAATAATATTATTCGTACATATCTCAAAGAAAGAGTAGTTACATGGTCCAATTAGCTGGATAATAACAACAAAAATTATAGATTTGTCAATCTGGATCTTGATATAATACTCTGATAAGCTAAACTTGAGCATCTATAATCTACATGGTCTGAAGAAGTAACAAGGCCCTCTAGTCTTAGTCTTAGACTTTGTCATGTGGTCACAAACTTAAATTTGATTGTCTTTCTTCCTTTTATTTTTAAACATTTATTTAACAGTTTCAGCATCATCGAACACTATGGCCGATGAATCAGAAGATGATGCAGAATTTACGAGAGAGCTCATTTCACAATGGACAACAGAAGCAGCAAGTGCGCAGGCACCATCAACATCCGCTGATCTTCAGACATCAACAGAACAGACAATTGACTCTTCTCAAGTCATCTCATCAAAGCATTCAGGAAGGTCAACCAAGCCATCACTTCTGTAGTGACTCACTTCACTCTACATTTATAGCCTGAACAACAGACTAACTACGATCAAGGCTGAAAAACAATTTCTGCAGCCGACATCTCATGGATAACATTCTATTTTATTATGGCTCACTTATAGCCTGGCCAGACTAATGTTGATCCAGCTCGACTCCAGTGGCTGACCTGTCTGATCCATGTCAATTTATCTTTGGTCAGATAATCACCTCTTTGTTTCTCCTCTGCCACGTGGTATTTTAGCTAGATCTTCACTCTTCCACCAACTTCCATCGGAGTAACATCTCCTCATCATCGCCATGTTAGTTACCATTCAACTAACATGGTTGTCAACCACTCCTTGATTTCACCAACTTCAAGGGAGAGTCCGCATACTGACATCATGGGGCGTTAAACTTCAGCCATTCAACTTCATCTTCATCCACCTCTTCATCCACCGAACCATTTGGTCTTCCATCCATCTTTTCTTTGATGTTCATCATTTTGTCTTCATCTTTACGGACATGTTTTATTAGCACCATGTTAGGCTTCCAGGCTTTTCTTCTCGATCTCCACGGCACGTGCCGGAGTTCATCGATTGCGATCTCTGACACATCATGCGCGCTAGTCCATCGATCGAACAGGATTCAACATCGTCATCTCTTCACGCACGCTCGCGTTCTACTTCTTCATCATCTCTCCGAACTCTCGCTATTCTCGCTATACATTTCATCCGCGGACTGTCACTTACTCTTTCTAGGCCTATACAAATTAACTAATCGCAGTGCAATACATCCTTTTGGACATTTGTTTATCTTCTTAATAATGACGTCATTCCAATTTATATCAACTGCGTGGACATTCATTTATTCCCGTGTCAAGCTTGTATTTCTATATATTTAATTAGTAAGCTAGTATTGGGTGCTGGTGTCTGCCGTGTGTGTTTATCAATCACCGTCGTCGTCGACATCATCAACAACAACAACAACACACACGCAAGTCTGATACAATCTATCACACACCACATTAACCCGACTCTGGTTTTTACTAAACTTCCATTGTAAACTATTGATGCACAGGCAGTACCAACAAACACTGGTCCTCAGACATCAACAGAACAAACAGAACAAGCCATCACTTCGATCAACATCGAATCAGACACAACAAAAAGACACTGACACTAAAAAGAGGGGAAAAAATGGAAAGATGTCGGCACGTCAGAAAAGTCGATCTGTATACATGTGTAACATTTGTGACAATGAGTGCTTGCAACTTCCCGATGGATGTATATTTGAAGACAATTCTATTTGTTGTGATTGCTGCCACAAATGGTGTCATTTTGTATGTGTAAACATTCTAGATAAAGATGATGATCAGCCGATTGAAGAGAGATTGTTGCCCAAAATGCACATCATGAATTTAAAATAAAGACCATGTTAAAGCATGATATAAATAGAAAGACAATTTATTTGTTGTTTTCTAACAAATTTTCAACAGATGTCATTACAAGAAATGCTTGCCACTTTACTATCATATCTCTTAGGAACAGTATAAAACAATGACTAAAACAGTATGTTTGGTGAGAACCAGCAAACATTTTCTGATACTTCTAGGTACTGTGCAATAACAGTGCAATATAATTTATTTATAAGCATTTATGAAGTGGTATAATAATATGTGAACTTCTAGGCAACTGCATGGCATTGGTTGCATTGCAATATGCTGACATGTGACATAATAAATATAATAATAATAATAATGGTGGCTACTTATATAGCGCACGTTCCGGTCATCGGATACATACTGCACTCAATCCAGCACACAAAGTGCACATTGTCCACTCCCTGGGGAGCATATGATATATATTGTATTATTAAAGGGATAGTTTAGTTCTGGTAAGGAGAGTACATTTTTGGTGAAACTGAATTTTAGTAACCAAAACCTGCATCATTGCATTACAAACTAATAGTTATAACTAGAAAGGAACACAAAATTACAAATGACGTAGTAAAGATCATGTTATCATTCAAAAAGAGCCGTTAAAACGTAAGAGGGCGCTCTCCAAACACTCATCGGTTTCAACCATTTTGAATAAAATATTTTGCATGTGATGCTTTGTTGAAATAGTGATTAGATAGAGAAATAACCAACAACTATTTAAATACCTATTTTGTAACTTTTTTAAAAGAGGAAGCATTTCTTTGAATTTTTAACGGCTGGTTTAAAATTCTCTTATAAACCTGGGGCCCCAGCTTTATTACAAATTGTTATATTTATGGATATTTCAGCCGTCTCTGAACCGATTTTGATCAAACAAAGATGATTTTATTATTTAAATATTATGCTCTTTCAAATTTTACACTCAGTTTTTCATTACCTCACAAAAAAATAAGTAGTCTAGCGCCCTCTCTACCAAAACTCAACTATCCCTTTAAGTTATATCTGTAACTTTAAAACTCAGTAATCAATATGCGTTCATGCAGCAGACTTAAGATAATGCATGCATGAACTGAGTTGTATACAAAAATGTACAGTGAAACCTTGTTATAACGAGAATGTTTGGTCCATTTCATTTACGTGATAAGTGATATCAGATATTGTGTTGTATCAGGGCTTAAAAATAGAATACATGGAACCAGAACCTGTGAAATTACCTCACTATATCAAGTACCTCGTTATAAATAGGCTCCACTAGAGTAATACAAGAATAGGACAAATAAATATTCAAAGACACAATTAATTGTACAGTTGCTTCTAATAGGCCGCTTCGGTAATGTATGCAAATAATATGCGCATGACGTCAGACTCCCCGTCGTCAAGCAAAGTACTTTTGTTAAGCTTGCCGACGGGGAGTCTGACGTCATACACATATTATTGGCATACATTGCCGAAGCGGTCTATTGCAAGTCATATCATGTGACTAGATGTGCAAAATTGATCTGTTCAAATGCACATTTTCTGACTAAAAATGAATTGCCACTTTAAATTGATTGTGAATCTTTCTGCAGCAGAGACCTCTACACACAACACAATTGATTCACATAGGCATAAGAAAGAGTTGATTACAGTATAAACATGTACAAACTTGCAAGTAAAACATGAGATGCGTTTTTGTAATACTTAATTTGTTTTTCAGTCACTTTGATGTGATGTAACGAGGCAATAATACAAGTAATTTACTTTTGGCACAAAACACTACGTACATTTATTTACACACTAGTAAGTTATATCTTGATGCATTGTTTTTTATACTCATGTTTTTGTTTTGTTTTTATGTGTCATTGCTTTGATTTGATGGCAATTTAAGCATTATAGAGGTTCTGTAAAAACATATAAAAGGTACTTGCAAATGCACTACCACGAGCAAGCTGTGTATAATTTACAAAATAAATGTAAGTTTTTTACCAAACTGGCAACTAATGATACAATACTGTTTTATGGTCATACCCTGAGAGGACCTTGTAGGTAGTGTTGTTGATTTCGGGAGTATTTACTACCCAGGACTCACGATAACATCTGCCTACATTTCAACAGCAATAAAATAACAAATAATAAACTTTTAAAAGCTTTGTCTACATTCATTTACAATGTGGTTAGTGATTATCAAAACATGTTGTGCCTATGCCAAATGTACCAGTAGCAAAGTGCACATTTACTTTGCAATGTGTCAGCTGTGAAGAAAATATTGCATATAAAACCAAACCCTGGATATATAATTGTTAACAATTATAAACATACAATAGAATTATGGAAGTTAGCTAACTACATGTATGCATACATGTTTTAGAATCTGACATTCAGGATTCAATAAAGAGCTAATTATAACTAATCCATATCTACACAGCATCTTTAGAATAAAAGAAAGACTTGATGGTTGTATGAATGATTGTAAGAAAACTTACATGTGTGGAGTTAAGAGCAGTGAAACCTATTTATAATGAGAATGTTGGGACCATTGAATTTACCTTGTTGTATTACATGGCTTAAAAACAACAAAGTACCTATAGACCCTGGACTCGTGAAGTTACCCGACTATATCAGGTACCTTGTTTTATAACAACACTTGTTATAAAGAGGTTTCACTGTACATAAATGAATGAAAGTTTATGCTACTAGTGGCATGTAATGTTTACTTGGTCGCTAGTCAGCGAACACATGAAAAAAGAGATTAACTGGAGGCAGTGCAGGTTTGTCTACCTGTGAATTCAGTAATTCACCCCCCACCCATCAACCTTTTGCATGTATCACAGCAACAAGTCATGTGATCGACCTTCTGTAAATGAACGCCTGCCCCAAAATCACTCACTTTTGTGTCTACAATTCCTATGCACCATTACATTACGATTATGAACTCATAGTTATAACTACACCATGCTCGAAAGGAATACAACAATTACAAACGACTAAGTAAAAAGCCTGTTATCATTAAAGAAGAGCCGTTACAACTCAAGAGGGTGCTCTCTAAACACACTAAAATTAAATATTGTGCATGTGATGTTTTATTGAAATAGTGATTAAATAGAGAGATAATCAACAGCTATTTAAAAACCTCTTCTGTAAATTTCTGAAAAGAGGAAGCATTTAAATGAGAATTTTGAGTGCTGGTTCAAAACTAATGAATAATTGTGGGGCCCAACAATTATTACAAATGGTTATGTTTATTGATATTTCAGCCATTTCTGAACCTATTTTGATCAAACCAAATTTATTATCTCATTAAATTGTATGCTCTTTTGAATTTGACACTCATTTTTGTTGTATTATCTTTGTGTAGCATCACCTTTACCAAACCAACTATCCCTTTAGGGCGTGGGACATAAGAGCAAAAAAGAGAGCTTACTCTTAAAAGAAATATTGAAACACCAATTTGTTTTACATTTTAAATTCTTTGGAGCAAATGTTATCCAATTCAACAAAATAATTTAAAATCACTAATGCATTATGATGATTTACATATTACGTAAATCTATTTGACTATTACTACTTATTTACTATATCCGCAATGGATAATATATTTACTATTAATAATTAAATATCTTAGCTTTAAAAGGATATCAAGTTTCACTCAATTGGGTCAAGCAGCCTAAAACACTATTTTTGCTGATGTTTTCACGATTGCGTGAATTTTTCTGTGATCTACCAGGCCAAGTTCTGTTCCGGTCTGAAGACCAGATAAAATTTGTCTGAACCTTTCCGAATCGGTTCCCATCCAGATGTTCCTTCAAAGTCCCAGCATTAGTTTGGCAGCTCGGTAATGATGCTACTATCCCTGACTGTCAGATTTATTTTCACCATCTCAAAAGCAACTTAGGCAATTACTCTCTTCTCAGTAGACGCTGTTCATCACTAACACCTGACATGACACATTTCTGAAAGAAGGAGGGGTCAGCTAGGTAAAATCAACAGGCTGGATGCTTCTGAAGTTCATGGAGGTTGTGTCCAGTAAAAATTGACCCTTCCTTTCTATTTTCAGACTGATGCCTCTTGTATTTCCTAGAGTAGTATCTAGGGCAAGAGTAATATTCATTCAGTTGATGGCTAGCTGTTCCTCTTCCATCTATGTGAATATAAGGCTTGTATGTCTGGCTCTGCAATCAAACTCCTTTAGTAGACACCTGGAAATACAGAAAAAGAGGAAAAGAAAATATATAATGAGCTCTGCTTTAAAATGAAACACAGTTCAGTAAATATGTATTACACATGTACAATCATTTGTTTTACAATACTCTCTCGCTTAACTAAAATTAACATTGTAGATAATTGCAAATTGATTTTGTTTGTAAACATGATACAGTGTATTATACACAAAGACATTATAATTATATAGATGTTCTTTATTATTAGTGTTGAACTCTACATATTAACTTTCTTGACAAGTGCTACAAGTGATGAGTCATTAATTTAAATGTGTACTTGTGTGATTTCATTGTGTGAACACTTCACATGAATGGGTTGTTTGTTGGCTGAGAAATGAGCAGAGAAGCAAAGTGATATTCACTAACCTCTTTGCAATTACTTTGTACACAGCTTTAACTATCCCATAGCCCATTAAACATCTGAACACTTCAATCATAAATATCTTCTTAACGAAATGGAAATTTGAAAAACAGAAACCTGTCCTGTGCTTTTAATGTTATGACTATGACAAGGTATGAGAGAACCACCTGAGTTCCAAGTAAGTTTTGAGGATTTGGACAATGTTACTAAGAGTAAGTCCAGGGCTTCACACTCCATGTTTTGTCAGTGACCTGATTGTGCCATTGATATTAGGAATTTCTTCTCTTTTTCTGGTGTCCTGAAAGAAAACAATTACTGGCCCCATAATTCTATTTCACAAGTAAACTTTTTTACTTTTCAAAATATCACTCTTTTCTGATAAAAAATGTGATAATAGATCGGAGCATGATATGGAAGAAAACAAGATTTGTACTAGTGTCAATGCTTGCTCGATCGGGCCACCAAAATATGCCATTTGCACTTTTTAGCTGGCCCGAGATGATATTTCATTGGCCCCGGGCCAGCGGGCCAGTGTGAGTGTCGAGCCCTAGTTAATCCATTTAAGCTTACTAAAATAGTTCAAAACACACCTGCTTGGTAGTTGGCTCTTTTGATGTGTACCTTCTGAGCGTCTTGGTTGGGTGGCAAGGTGATTTCTGATTTCTGTTGCAGTCAGAACGTGGTGTTGTAGGTGTATACAGCCTCATTAAACAGTTGCGACGTCTTGGGATGTATATGCTGTAAAAAGAATGATTTAAAAAAGACAAAAATAAATGTGTGCAACCAGACACAGCAACGCAACGTTGAAATAAGAAAAGAAAAAATTCCAGTTCTGTTTTGTAAAGCCTGAAGGAACAACAACAATTGCCTGATCCGAACTGATAATGGCCTATGAAATAGCATTTCTTTCTTTTGTCTATCTACATGTAGATTGTTGTCGATGGTTGAAGTTTGTAACATTTTGAAAATATTGCATTGATTAGTTTTGTTTAACACAAATCAAAATAGAAAATCATGTGTAGTCAAGGGGTTAATTTTGACTCGAACATGAGGAAAATGTTAAAGGGACTTGGTAACATTGTCCAAATCCTCAAAATAAATTGTTCATTCTATAAGTTCCCTCATACCTTGTTGTATTCGTATTAACAATAAAATCATGGGACAGGTTTCGGTTTTTCAAATTTCCCTTTCGTTACAAAGATATGTACGATCAAAGTATTCAGATCAGAAAAACTCCGGGTGAGTTTTTCTTCTGTGTACAAAGTGAGTGCAGTGAGTTATTGAATATCACTTTGCATTTTCGCTCATTACTTGGCCATGCAATGTCCATTTGACTTGAAATTTTCACACAATACCCTGTGGACATATGAGATAACAAAATATACATTGCATGATCAACCATTCATCACTTTTTGAACATGTCAACAAAGTTACTAGATCCCTTTAAGTGTGAAACAAACCAATTTACTTGAGTTTAAAGTAACTTTGAGGTGATGCAAATAACAATAAGTATGAGAGTGCATGTTTAGCACCATCTTTGTGTAAATGGCTAAATTTAGTTTTCACTGTTGCTATTTTTATGTGACCGTAAAGCTATGTACTTTTGATATTTGCACGTACATGTAAGTTTCGGTAGGGTAGCGCATGCTCATACTTGACTAATTATAAATATACTTTGCTTAGCCACCAAATTTAGGATGGCCGTCAGCCTTAACCCTAAATGATTCTAAAGGAATAAAGCAAACATTTACCAATTGAATTTATATCCCCATTTATAAGACAAAAGAACTTTGTGTCAATTCACAAACTAAGGGAGGCGAGTAAGCTAAATCAGTAGCACGTCTAGTTGAGCTTCTCACCTATTTGTATTTGTATTTGTTTATTATATCTCCCCGCGCGTCCCAACTGGGCTGGCAAACCAACAAATCAAGCGATGTATACTACTAATCTTTCCTCCGACATATACATTGCATGATTTGTAGGTTGCTGGCCCAGTTGGGGTACACGGGGAGATAAAATTAACAAATTAAATAGGCGAGAAGCTTGACTGTAGGCTAGCACTTCAGACGCAAAAAACCCCGATTTGTTACACCCCGACCTTGGCAACGTATCAGACAATGGCCCCGTTGCAGAACGAGATCAAATCGATCGTAAGTTACGATTGATCGTAAGTCAGAAAATTTACGCGTTTCAACCAATCAGATTTGCGCATCTAGAACACGTGATATGACTTACGCTTAACTGCAACTTACGATCGATTTTATCTCTTTCTGCAACGGGGCCAATGTCAATCAAAGGTCAATGCTTTTTTGTGCCTCATTCACGCTTCTCAGAAGTACAGGACGGGTATGCGCATGTCACTGTGTTAGTGCTACCAAAACTCACGTAAAAATTGCCAAGAAAAAGACGGTACATAGCTTATTTACGGTCACGTAAAATACCCACAATCACATTGTTAACGTGTTTATTGTACCTTTGGCTTCAACTTCATCATCAATCATGATCCATTCCAGGCCATGCATGGACATATAGTCATGTTCGTAATTATCATTATATTATAAATAATTATCACTCGGTTTCAGTGCTTTTTTTCAGTCACTTTCAGACCGAGACAGACTCGTCAGTCAAATTCCAATGCAATGTCAATGAATGTGCAATGACATAACATTAGCAATGTAAAAAGAAGATCAATGACAATGTCAATGCATGACGATCACGACCATGACTCATGAGCATGACGATGGATGTGAAAGAATTGATACGATAACCTGCCTACTCGAGATAATTATCTTAAGATTCTATTTCTTAATCTTATTATTTTGACTTTACATTATTCCAATTAACAAAAAAATTACCTTTTTTGCTGTTTCATTGGATCAAGCTGCTTTCGATTTAGTTTGCCTGGCCCTGTGTCATGCTCTTGACTTGAGACTCTGGTCTTGATTGATTGATCGCTGCGGCTGCGAAGCATTGAGGCGCTCGATGGTCGCGAGCCACGCGGCTGGTGGCGGCTGTGCAGTCGTTCAGACCACCGCTCAAAGCATTGCTGGCAGACTGCACTGGCACTACTCAACGTTCATGTCTACCGCATCAAGGGCAAGGCACAATTCAATCCTTCTCGAATGTTGACTTGCGCTGCCCGTCCAAATCCGTCCATTTCTGGAAAAAAAACTTTCATGGCAAGTCCTGTCATGTCGGGTGTCATTCTGTTAAAGCCGCGATATATTGGTCTTCTCAAAACAAAGTTTGGTGCGGAAATATTCTACAGTCTTTGGCTGTCAAGTATAAAGCGCGTGGCGTTGGCAAACCCACGACCCCCGGCCCCCGGCCATATCATAGTCGAGTGGTGGGGTATTCTGCAGTTAAGCCGCTGTATGCATTGTGCATGCTGCATACAGTACGTGCGCGCAGATCTCTGAGATACACCCTTCTGCCATAATAAATCTGATGGTAAGTCCGATATGGTTATTTTGGTAAAAGGATCTAACTAGAGATACACCCTTATGCCAAAATAAATCTGATGGTAAGTCCGATATGGTTATTTTGGTAAAAGGATCTAACTAGAGATACACCCTTATGCCAAAATAAATCTGATGGTAAGTCCGATATGGTTATTTTGGTAAAAGGATCTAACTAGAGATACACCCTTATGCCATAATAAATCTGATGGTAAGTCCGATATGGTTATTTTGGTAAAAGGATCTAACTAGAGATACACCCTTATGCCAAAATAATCATCAGACTTACCCATTTAATGGGTGTATTCAAAGGGTGTATCTATAGATACATCCTTTTGCCAACACAAATTGCTGAAAAAATGTAAAATTACTCCAGATACCACCTTTTATCTCGAAAACTAAAGCTCAGTCACTTCTGAAACTTTGCTAAATGAAACTTTTGACCTCAAAAACCCCCCAAATGGAAAAACCTGAAAAAGTCATATTTTCTCAGATACACCCTTTTGCCAAAATAGGGCCGCCCTTTAAGCATAACCTTGGCGGTTTTTCGTCCAGGTTCGGCATCTACATTAATAAATGTCAAATGTAAAACTGACCGCTGTTTTCCCTTAGATTAAACAGATTAAGTAACTCGACAAGCGGGAAATCCTGCAACTGGAGTAATGCAAATCAACCTTAAAGGGATAGTAAAATTGTAGTTAAGTTGGCGCTTCAAGAATTATTATTTTTTGTGAGGTAATGGAAAACCAAGTGTTACATTTGATAAGGCACACAATTTAAAAAGACAGAATACATTTTGTTTGATTAAAATCGGTTAAGAAATAGCTGAAATTATCCGTATGCATCTAATTAAGAAATCAATGTGAGTCCCACATTACGTTTTTATGCCTCCGCCAACGAAGTGGCCGGAGGCATTATGTTTTCGGGTTGTCCGTACTTCCGTCCGTCCGTCCGTACGTACGTCCCGTTTTCGTTCTCGCGATATCTCAAGAACCGGTTGACGGATCAATTTCAAACTTGATGTGAGTGTACATATTGGGGTGACAATGATCTGATTAGATTTTGGGGTTCATGAGGTCAAAGGTCAAGGTCACAGGACTTGATATATGTGCAAAAGTGCCTCGTTCTCGCGATATCTCAAGAACCGGTTGACGGATCAAATTCAATCTTGGCATGAGTGTACATATTGGGGTGGCAATGATCTGATTAGATTTTGGGGTTCATGAGGTCAAAGGTCAAGGTCACAGGACTCAATATATGTGCAAAAATGCTTCGTTCTCGCGATATCTCAAGAACCGGTTGACGGATCAATTTCAAACTTGGTATGAGTGTACATGTCGGGGTGGCAATGATCTTGGGGGGTCATGAGGTCAAAGGTCAAGGTCACAGGACTTGATATATATGCGAAAAAGGCCTGAATGGCAAAATTTCAAGAACTGAATGTCATATTTCAATCAAACTTGGTATCTGAATGTATCATAAAGAGTCAACGTAGCCAAAAAATGTTGGGGTCATGAGGTTGAGTTCACAGGACTCATTATATATGCAAAAAAGCTTGTAATGGCAACATTTCAAGAACCAAATGCAGATTTCAGTCAAACTTGGTACCTGAATGTTTCTTAGGGAGCCAATGTAGCCATCAAAGGTTTGGGTCATATGGTCAATGTCACAGGATTCAAAATATATGAGAAATATTTAAAAAAAAAAAAATTCAGTGCATGTTAATTTGGGCTTGATATTAAAAATCATGTGATAGCGGAGGCATAATTTTCGATTGCGCGCAATCGAAGATCCATCTAGTTGTTTTTTGTTTCACTCTGTGGTCCACACTGTGAAACATTGTGTTTTCACACCGTGAACCATCGTGTTTTCACACTGTGAAACATCGTGTTTTCACAATGTGAAACATCGTGTTTTCACACCGTAAACCATCGTGTTTTCACACTGTGAAACATCTTGTTTTCACAATGTGAAACATCGTGTTTTTACACTGTAAAAACATCGTTTTTTCACACTGTAAAAACATCTTTTTTTCACACTGTGAAACATCGTGTTTTCACACTTGTTAAACTTCGTGGGATCATGGGATTAGACCCAATGGGTGTAAGACAGGGACATGTTGCCCGTCGCAAGCGGTGATTGATTTAGCCAAGCTACTGCATGTGCATGTGAAATAATGGATAACGGGGGTATGGGGGATATAGGGGTTGGAGGCTCCTTAAAGGTTGGATATGCGATATGGTTTCTGATGACACAATGTTCTGTCAGTACTCTGATAACATGGGTGGGGGGGGGGGGGGGGGGGATCACAAAGTTTGCACTAATTACAACTTACAACAGAGAGGGAGCAATTTTCCCCCATGTCACCCCCCCCCCCCCCCCCCCCCCCCCCGCCCGCCCACTTAGTCTAGATACAACACAACGAGTGGCTCATTTTCGCACGAGTTTGTCCTCTTTTAAAAATGCATGACTTTAGTCGCGTAGTGGGTGGGTCATGACCTTTTTGTATTCGTCGAGTAATCCAAACCATGGCGAATAATGTGCCCACGCCTGGGTTTCACGCCCCTCCTCCACCAAACGGATAGTTTGTAAATGTCACATTTGCAGATCCCTATTTAGTATAGTCTTGAGTTGCCGATCGATTACGATGTCGTGGGAAAAAAATCCGTCTTGTAAACTTACGAACATTACAAAAGACAATTCAACCATCCCATTCGTAAAGTCGTTTAGTTCGCCGCATTATAGACATGTTAGGAGAAACTTAATAAGTTTGTTGTTTTTAATGAGATGATTTTCTGCCAGGAACATTTCCTGCGACTGCATAAGTAGTTCTTATATTGTCATGATATTGTATGTACTACAAAGAAAGAGAGAAACTGATCGGACATCTATAATATCAATGACAAATTGGGTTTCTCCGGGATTCGAACCCAAAACCTTCGGATTGCTAGACCACTGAGGAACACACTCGTCCACCGCGTGAACACAGTGTGAACACACTGTGTTTTACAGTGTGGACCACAATGTTAAATTTGAGCGTTTTCACAGTGTGAAAGCCAACTCACAGTGTGTTAAAAAGTGCACTCACACTGTGTATCTCAGCAATTTTACAGTGTGTTCACAGTGTGTTCACAGTGAGAGTTGGCTTTCACACTGTGAAAATGCTCGAATTTAACATTGTGGTCCGCACTGTGAAACACAGTGTGTTCACACTGTGGAAGAGTGTGTTCTTTCCGGCAGGTAATCGCTTAGCCGACTGAGATAAGAGCCCATCTTAGCACAATTTATATTTGTACCCATCTTCACATTTTAGTGGGGCTTGAAAAACACACACATAATTGCATCTTTAATCTTAAAATTGTATAATGACTTGCAAGTTTCGAATACTGTATCATGCAGGGGGTTAAACAGATTTAGGAACCCCCATTTAGTGTTAATATTGCAATAGAGATACATGTATGGGGAAATCGGCAAGCAAGCAAGGTGCTAACCATATGGCAACCACCAACATGACTAATCAGGTTTCGGCGTATCACAATTTGTATATCTGTGACCATATTCACACGTAATCATGCTGTTGCTTGAAAAGCACAGACATAATTACACCGTTACGTTTAAAAGTGTATGATGACTCGCAAGTAGTGAACTGTATCATGTGTATCATTGGACATGAGGGAGTGGGCTTACAACGAGTACGAACGCCCCCATTTACGGTTGGTAATGTAAAAAGAGATACATGCATCGAGCAATCGGCAAGCAAGCAAGGTGTTAACCAAATCGAAACCACTAATCAGGTTTCGGCGTCAGCGATTTGATAGCATCCCTGGTCAATACCACTCGATACTGATCGATACCTTCCCAGAGCTGAATGTAGGCCAAGATCCCGCCGAGTGTGATTCGGGGGGATCCGTTGTCTATATCCCCACCACTTCCCCTTTCACTACCCTTCCTTCTCCTTCCCTCACCGCGTCCATATCCTGCTCTCCCACTTTCCTCCCCTTTCCTCCCCTCGCTCCTTCACTACCCTTCACCCCCCCCCCCCCCCCCCCCGTTTCCTCCCCATCCCTCCCCTCACCCCTTCACTATCATTCGCTCCACGTTCCTTTCCTGCCCCTTCCCTCCGCGCGCACATACCCTGCCCTACCCCTTTCCTTCCGTTCCCTCCCCTCACCCCTTCACTATACCCTTTCGCACCCCTTCACTATCATTCTCTCATTCCCACTTCCCTCCCCCTTTCCTCCCCTTCCCTCCACTTCTTACTTCTTCTCTTGCTCTCCCTTCCCCCACCAATTATTCCTATGTTCCTATTGTCTATATCCAAACCCCCTGGCCTCCCCTCCCCCCTTCACTACCCTTCCATATCCTTCCTCCCCGCCCCCTTCCTTCCCTTTCCTTTTCCTCCCTTCCCTCCTCTTCTGACCTGTTTTCCCTCTCTCTTACTTTCTTTTCTCCCTAAATACCTATGTTTGTGTTGTCTATATCCCCGACCCCGTCCTTCCATTTTCCTCTCCGTTCCTCTCATTTCCTCCCCTTCCCTCTTCTTCTCACCGGTTTTCCCTCTCTCTTACTCTCATTTTCTCTACCAATTCCTGTGTTCCTGTTGTCTATATCCACACCCCCTGGCCTCTCATCACCACTTCACTACCCCACCATATCCTTCCCTCCCCGCCCCCTTCATTCCCCTCTTTACTCCCCTTCCCTCCTCTTCGTACCTGTTTTCCCTCTCTCTTACTTTCTCTTCATCCTTACATCCCTATGTTTCCGCTATTCCTGTCCCAACCCCTTTCACCCCTTTCCTCCCTTCCCTACTTTTCTTTTCCCTCTCTTTTACTTGTTCTTCTTTACTCAATTATGTTTCCTTGTCGCATATGGCTGAGACTTCTATGCATTGCTGTTAAAGAGTTAAAGACCTTCCCGTGCCAATGTTGGCACATAAGGCGGAGCCTATCTCCGATTCATTAGCCCTAGGCCACACGTCTACTAAATGTAGCGAAAGCTACAGAAGGGGGCCAGTCCTTTGGTAACTCGTGTGATTAACTTTCCCTTCTCCATTCTTTAAATGCCGAGTGCCTGGCTAGAAGGCAGAGGGTACCATTTTAAAGTCTTTGGTATGACCCGGTCTGGGTTCGAACCCGGGACCTCCCGTGCATGAGGCGGACACTCTAACCGCTAAGCCACCATGCTCGGTGCATTGCTGAGTTCCTGTACATTTTCCTCCGGTGTCCATATCCCCACCACCTTCGCTTCCTTTCCCTCCCCCTCCCTCCCTTTACTCGCCTTCCTACGTCTCTCACCCTCTCTGTTATATTTCTTTCTCTTCCTTCCTTAATTCATATGTCTCCTGTTTCTCATAATTGCCGAGTCTGTGTTTCTGCACCTCTCCATAATACTCTCTCATAATAATTCGATCATTATATCGCCCCATCATCTTCTAATCCTGCCCTCCTCTGCCTCATTAGTAATATTCCATTTCGTTGTTTTCAGAGTCAACGTTCCATCCCCACATCCCCCCTATTACCCCCCCCCCCCCTTCGTACTTATCGTTCTCCTCTCTCTAACTTGATCTCATTCCCTTAATATTCTTGTTTCATTGTCGCATTCCTGTACCTTTTCGTCCACTCCAATCATTGTTCGATAATTCAAGTGCCCCCTCCTCTTAAAACCAGTTCCTTATCTGCCTTTCTGATTCGCGTTCTTTTCATCCATCGTCTATCTTTTCCATCTTCCTTTACACCCCTTTTCGCTCTGCAACACCCTCTTCAATCATATAATAAGCCCCCCCTCTTTCCACCTCCCTCATTCTCTCTCGTTCAACTTTTTTGTTTCTGTCTAGTATCTACATAATTTCATATCCATCTTTGTCCATGATTGTCTTCGAAATGATCGTTCGGTCAGCAAGGTAGCAATTAATTTTCCAGGAACTGTCAGTTTCTTTTCCCCACCTATTCTCGAGGAAAACTAATCGTCTAGAACAAGCCCATCAAGACTGGGGGTGTGGTTGTTTTTTGTTTAGTTCATGAATGTTAACTTTGAATAAACCTGTGGTTAAAATGTGTCAGGTTGATGCATGTATTTACCACGTATAGCGACAGTTTTGTTAAATAATATCGGTAGTAAAACTGCGGTTGATATCTAATGGGGTGTGATTGTTTCTTTTGTTTCATGTTCCTTTTGAATAAACATGTGTACATGTTTGTTTTTTTTATCTGTGGTTACAACTTGTTTGATGTACTATGTTCAAGTAGCGGTAAAGTTGTGTTGGTAATACCGGTAGTAACGCGGTTTATATACTTCGCACAAAAAGTTCCGCAATTGAGGTTTGCGCATTAATAACTTTTCTATTAGGTTATTACCATTGATAAATTTGGTATCATTGGAAAGCGTGAGTATTTCATCATGGAATGTGCATTGCATCCAAATGTAGGGCAAAGTCAAAAGTGAAATGTTGCAATATGCACTGATTCTGTCAACAAAGGGCCTTCCTTTTGTTTGAAGATTAAAATGTGGCTTGAATGCCTATTACGTCATTACCATTCATGAATTTGGTATCATTGGAAAGCGTGAATCCTCCTCTTTACATTGATATAACATTTGCTATGGATATTTTATCATGGAATGTGCATTACATCCGAATGTAGGGCAAAGTAAAAAATGAAATGTTGCAAAATGCACTGATTTTGTCAACAGTGTGCCTTCCTTTTGTTTGAAGATTAAAACGTGGCTTGAATGCATGACCACCTCACCCCCATTCAAGCCAAGGAAGGCACTCTGTTGACAAAATCAGTGCATTTTGCAACATTTCTCTTTTGACTTTGCCCTACATTTGGATGCAATGCACATTCCATGATAAAATATTCATAGCAAATGTTATATCAATGTAAAGAAGAGGATTCACGCTTTCCAATGATACCAGATTTATGAATGGTAATAGCGTAATAAAAAAGTTATTAATGTGCAAACCTCGATTGCGGAACTTTTTGTGCGAGGTATATATCATGGGGTTGTGATTATTTCTTTTGTTTCATGTTTCCTTTTTAATAAACATGATTGTGTACTTGTTTTTATCTGTGGTTAAAATGTGTTCGCTTGATGCATGCATGTCAGATAGCCAGAGTCAGTCCGGTGTATAAGAAAGGTACAAGAATTGACCCATGTAATTATAGGCCTATATCGGTCTTGCCTATTTTAAGTAAAGTTTTTGAGAAGTTAGTGAATATTCGTATAGGTAAATTTATGGGAAAATATGATTTATTGTATAAACATCAGTATGGATTTAGGGAAAAGCATAGTACAAAGTTATCGTTGATTAGTTTAATAAATCAGTTAATTCAGTTTCAAGATGAAGGTCGAGTTACTGTAGGTGTCTTTGTTGATTTTGCTAAAGCATTTGATACAATAAATCATAATATACTCTTAGGCAAGTTAGAAAATTATGGTGTTCGAGGAACTCAATTGAATTGGTTTCATGATTATTTGAGTGACCGTCGTCAGTTTGTGCATCATAATGGTTCAACTTCTCCCATGTCTTTAATTAAATGTGGTGTGCCTCAGGGATCTGTTCTAGGTCCTACACTTTTTCTGATTTATATTAATGATTTACCTAGATCATCAGACTACTTTAATTTTCGACTCTTTGCTGATGACTCTAATATCTTTCATTCTTTTTTACCTAATCAAACAGATATTAATTTATTGGAAATAACTGATAACCTAAAACACATTGATCAGTGGTGTGATGCGAATAAGATTACTATTAATATAAAGAAAACTAATGTTATGATTGTTAAGCCAAAGAGAAAAGAGTGTCGTATGGTTGGAGTTGTAAAAATTAAGAATGAGTTATTGAATGAAGTACAAGTATCTCTTTTTGTTGGAATATATATTGATCGGCATTTGAGTTGGAATGAACATATAAATAATTTATGCTCTGTACTTCGTAGGAAAGTTGGAATTTTGTATAGACTACGACACTTTGTTCCGAAACGAGTCCTTGTATTATTATATTATTCGTTTGGTCAGTCACATTTATCTTACGGCCTTGAAGTTTGGGGAAGTGCACCTTTGATGTTAACGAATAAGATTTTGATATTACAAAAAATGGCTTTGAGAGCAATTACTTTCAATAATAGAATGGCCTCATCATCTCCATTGTTTTATTCATTAGGTATATTGGATGTGTATAAACTGTATAAGTTGTTGGTAACAGTTTTTATTTTTAAGTTAACTCATGAACACTTACCACACTCAGTGTTTGAATATTATACCTTTTTTGAAAACTCTTATAGTACAAGACAAAAGGATGGAAATATTTTGGTTAAGCCTAGGGTGAGAACAGAGCATGGAAAAACTTCAATCTCGTTTCAGGGATCAGATATTTGGAATAGTATGCCTTTAGAGATACGGAGACTTGATAGTCTCAACCTTATTAAGATAAATGTAAAAAAATATTTATTTAGTCAATATGTCTTGTAGTGTTTTGTGAATTGCTACCAAACATAAAGCAATTTTTATTCTCTTGAACAGATTTTACATGTTTTATATAATCTTATAGTTTAGTAGTTATTAGTGTGTCCACTATTGTAAATACTTAGTGTAGAAAATAGTGTAGAATGTTATTTAATCTTGCCTTAGTCAAATGTAAGCATATCGTCTATTCATGTACATAGGGTCCTACGCCCCACTAGCAAAAGTTGCTATTTCTGTAGGGTCCTTTTACCAGTTTGTTTGTCTGTCAACATTTCTTATATTCATGTATGATTGTTATATTGTTATCTTATTGGTAATAAAGTTATTCATTCATGTACAAGAAGCGACAAAGTTGTGTTGATAATACCAGTAGTAATTACTGCGGTTGCTATATATTCATCTCAACTTTTACAGCTTACCAGAATGAGAGTGATCGTTTTAACACTTATCAATTCAGCATGCCGGGGTGCTCAATAACAACAAAACTTGTATAGACTTAGATTTACTGTCTTAACCCACTGCCTCTCAGATGTGTTCATTCCCTTATAGCGTATACACAATATACACACGGTTCCCGTTAGCAACGGGGTTAACGCCCTCATGCAACGTTTGCCCATAGCAACGAGAAGCGGAATGAGAATGATACGAATTCATTCGGGGACTTGGGGACTTAGAGATTTCCGTGTCTAAAATGTTCAACCTCCCTTTCTCCCCATGTTTTCACTTTGTTCCGTTTGCACACCTGTGAAGATTGATGGGTTTCCCCCCACCTACACGGCGTCAATATCTTTATAGTCACTTAGTCCCACGCGTTCAATCCAGGGCTGGGCAAAAAAAAGAGAAAATAACAGAAAACAGAGTGAATATTGTAATTTCACCTGTCGAGAGTAAAGAGAGGGTAATTCATCGTGAATCTCTTTCGCTAGTCCCAAAAGTTTTTAAAGAAGAAGTTTGTTTTCACAACTTGTTGTTTTTGCTGTTGGATGTAACTATTAAAGCTTTAGCAATAAGTTTTAATTTGTCAGAAGAAAGAAGCATTCCGAAAACAATGACGAGCACTAGAATTAATACATCTTGACAGCCTCTAAACATTTTTAAAAATCATGTCTTGTCTTTGAAATTAAAACTCCTAACTTACTTTGGTTAAACTAGACATGTTTATTTCTTTGTATTAAAGGGACTTAGTAACATTGTCCACATCCTCAAAATCCAACTGGAATTATAGCGGTTCCCCCATACTTTGTTGTATTCGTATTAACAATAAATGCATGGGACCGGTTTCGGCTTTTCAAATTTCCCTTTCGTTCAAAAGATATTTACGATTGAAGTGTTCAGATGTTAAATTATCCACTGGACCGCAAAAACCGTGTACAAAGTGTATGCAATGAGTTAGTGAATATCACTTTGCATTTTTGCTCATTACTCGGCCATATAACGTCCATTTAACTTAAAATGTTCATACAACACCCATTGGACATATCAGATAACAACAATAGTCATTGCATCAACCACTCGTCACGCTTTGCACATGTCAACAAAGTTACTAGATCCCTTTCATATATAAACAATGATTTCATACTTGTATTATTTTATAGACGGCCTTCTGCCACTTTAGCCTGGTGCTAATCGAGTATTTCAGCATGTCCAACATGTTCTGGATGCTGGTGGAGGGGCTCTACCTGACCAGTCGGATCGCTATTGCCGTTTTTAGCACGGAGTCTAACTTCAAGGTGTACCTCGCTATCGGATGGGGTAAGTACTTTACGATTAACGTTTCGGCTATACTATCTTACCTGTCTCCTCCTCCCTCTCCTCCCTCTCCTACGTAAAACCCGTCATCCTCCTCCTCCTCATCATCATCTCCCTCTCCTACCTAATCCCCGCCATCCTCCTCCTTATCATCATCATCATCATCATCATCATCATCATCATCATCATCATCATCATCATCATCATCATCATCATCATCATCATCATCATCATCATCATCACCATCTCCCTCTCCTACCTAATCACCGCCATCCTCCTCCTCCCAATCATCATCATCATCATCTCCCTCTCCTACCTAATCCCCATCCCCATCCTCCTCCTCCTCATCATCTTCATACTCCCCATCTATCTCCTCCTCCTCATCCCCACTTCTCATACCCCCATTTTTACCCACGTTTCCCTTCATACTCCTCCTCCTCCTTTGTATCTTCTTCTCCTTTCCCTCCTTCCTCCTTATCCACCAAATCTCCTCATCGTCATTCATATTCTCATTTCAATCATTTTAATCAATCCTTATCCTGCTCCTCTTATTCATCTCTCCGATACCTAATCTTACTTCTGTTTATACTTTATTATTCTCATACTCCTTCCCAACATCCTACTACTCGTCTTCAACTCATCTTGCGGCCTGGTGTTCGTCCTCCTCTTACACCTCATTCTCCTTCTCCATCTTTATTTACCTTCAATGTCCTCGCCATCCTTCCTCTTATCATACTCCTCATCTCCATCATGCTCTCCATTATCTCATCTTACTCCCGTTTCTCTTTCTCATCCTCATTCTCCTCCCCAGCCTTATCCTAATCATGCTCCCCTTCTCCACCTCTCCAGTACCTCGTGTTTCTCATCCCACTTCTCCCCCTCCCCCAACCTCTCCTCCGCATCTGTATCCTTTTCATCCTGTACTCCTCGGCTCCATATCTACATTATCCCCTCTTACTCCTTGTTTCATCTTCCTCCCCTCCTACTTCTTCTTACTCCTTCTCACCATCTCCTTACCCCTATTCTAATCTTACATTCTCCCCTTTATCATTCTCGTCACCATGCTCCTAAACATGATCATTATATCTACGTCACAAGTCCTCTTAACTCCCGTCTCTCTTCCACCTCATCATCTTCCTTGTCCTCCTTCTCCACTACCCCTCCTCATCCCCATTATCCTCCTCATGCACCTCTTCTCTATCCGTCTATATATATCTTCTTACTCCGTTTACTCTTCCTCGACCTATCCTCATCCTTCTTCTCCCCATCCTTCTACTCATCCTACCCCTCACCCTCCTCCTCAACATTCCTCCATCATGCTCCCCCATCCAATCCTTCTTTTTCTCCACCTCCTCCACCTCACATCATCGTCATTCTGTTCCACATCATTCACCTCATCTCCTCCCGTCTAATATCTCTTATTACTCCTTTTACTCTTCCTCAACCCATCCTTACCCTTATTCTAATTTCTTCCCCCATCTCTCTCTTCTCCTCATCTACATCATCATCTCCACCTCCGCTCTGTCCAATCTTACTTCTACTTCATCTTCACATCCTCTTTTCCTCCAATACGGCAACATTTTCCACTCCCAGTATGCATTTTGTGTTGTTGTAATGTTTGTCTGATCTTGTTCATGTTGTTTATCAAAGTTTAAAACGTGTGAAGACTGCGTTATGACTTAAAAAGTGATGCTCATTTCGCATTCCTCGTGGATTCGCCACCGCCACCAGCGGATCGGGCCAACCCGAAATGCCCAATTTCAGTTCCAACAATTAACCGCCTCTCACTGCAGGGATGATGAATGATTTAGCTCTAATTAAAAGTAGGAAAACGCGAGCGGATGAATTATGTATTTGGTGCGATTTAGTTTCGTTAATGAAGTGAGTAGGCGGCCCCCTGGGCAGCGAGATCGAGGAAGGGGGATTGGGTGGAATGACAAATTTGTTTTAAAACATTAATCTGCGATATTTTGTTTGTTATCATCCGTCTTGGCCATGCCGTCCAACAAGACAAACTCAAACTTCCAGTGTGAGTTGAATACACCCCTCCCATATTGTTACGAGGTAATGTTTGTAAAGTGTAAGCGGCTATCATTTAACATTGTCAATTTGGATGGAAACCCCCAAGAAATGAGTTGGATGCTATGTCAATATCTTGATATGATATCATGTATATGTATAATATACTAGTTTGGCTTCACTCCCTCTACAAGACAAGTGCTAGCCTTCAATGTTGTTTACCTATCCTTATCGATTTAACAAACACTCTATACCAGATATTGTGATTCCAATACAGTAGAGTGAATGATAGTTCTTACCAGATTTCCGTAGGTAACGGGTTAAACAACGTACATTATCTTTAAAAAAAAAATGCTTCGGGAGATTTAACAAGAAGGTTTTATAAAATAATATAACTTTTTGTTTTGCTTTATTCTGTGTTTTCTTTTTCTCAAAAACGTTTGTAATCGATTCAATTATCTAACTATCCTCATCGATCCGGAGAAGTGTTAAATGATCGATCACCCCCTCTGGAATAAAAGAGTTCCTTCTCACGTGACTTCGGTTTGACCGGTTGGAAATACCCTGGAGTCCATGTGGTTTTGTTTTCTTCTGCGCGCGTTTTTTCTTTTATTTTTTTATATTTTTTTTGATATTATATATTATATATACAGCTTCGTTTTAGTGTGTTAATTATTCGGTTTTATCCAGAAGAGCGTTCTTAAATAGGATGTATTTATCTTTTTGGCTACCCTTCTAAATGATTTTCGAAGTGATACACTCAACTAAAAACGTATATTTAGGTAGCAAAACATACATGTATATAATTTCACTTTTGTATCATCTAGCGCGGTCAGCATAATCATAATTACTTTAATAGTTGATATGGTGTAATATGATATGAGTCAATCGAAGTACTGATTACAAATTCACTGACACAACAACAACAACAACAATAATAACAACAACAGTACAAACCATCATAACATACAGAGACATAGGGGAGATAGGGGAGGGAGAATAATACGCAGGGGGGATACTGATATGTGTAAATACAATGATCAGGACAACTACAGACGAACACATAAATACAGAGTATAACTGTATTTATTAAATAAAAAAACAGATTCAACAAAATAAAAACGAACATAAGATATATATATATATATGCAGGTGAGATAGGGGAATGGACAATAACGCATTAAAGAGGGTGAGAGGGTGAGAGAGAATGGTAAATAAAATGATCTGGACAACAGACGAACATATAAGTACAGAGTTTAACTAAATCTAACCCATATCCACCAAATATATCCATAGCCACCAAATACAACATGTAACCACCACCATATTTAGGGTTTGGTAGAGGGTTAGTTTTGTTCGCAACCATATTTTTGAAAATTGAAGTAAGCAACCAAAAAAAATGTATCGGCAAGTCGGACAAAATCCGCGCGCGGATCTTGTCTGACCGGACTTATCCCGGCGGCGGCCGGACTGATTCCGCTACCACACCGCTCTACATATTACATAAACGATCTGGACAAGAGATGAAACAAAACATGCAATAATAATGTGTAACTGTATCACGTCATGCTTACAGGCTGAAGCGGAGGGCGGAAAACCTTGTGCGCCCTTGATCGGCCTATATTTGAATAAGGCGCAACAAGGGCGTAGCCACACATGGGGGGGGGGGGGGCACGGGCGCCACGTGCCTCACAATATATATTGACGTAAACAATTAAAACAACAAATTTAGGAAAAAATCTTCTTTATTGTATTAATAAATAAATGCATAAGGGTCCAGTTGCAGAAAGAGATACGAAGGGGTCGGGGGGGGGGGGGGGGGGGGGAGGCACGGGGCCCCACCTGCCTCATAATATTTTGACGGAAACAATACCAACATAAAACATTTGAGGACAATTTTTTCTTTCTTGTATTAATCAATAAATGCATAAGAGTCCCGTTGCAGAAACAGTTGGAATTGATTGTAAAGTTGCAATTAATTACAAGTCCGAAATATATGCAAATGTTATTAACAAATTTGATTAGCGCAATCAGTCACGTGATCGTGATCTGAATTGCAATCGATTGCAACTTTACACTCGATTTGCAACTATATCTGCAACGGGACCCTACTATAGTATTAGCGAATAGGTCGCATGCTACCCCCTCCCCCAATTAGTCCGGCCACGCTCGCCACCGATGTCCCGACTGCTTGACCCGTTGGCCTAGATAGCCTAAGCTAGCACCGTCCGGCATCCGCTCATCCTCCGGCTCAAGTCTATCATTTTGCCTGCATGGTCTAGCTTTCTAATCCTCAAGTATATATTCTTCTCTGGCCTGTCTTTCTTTCCCGATAAAACGAAATTCGAGAGCTGCTGCTACAGCGACTCAGATTCCTTGCTGGGTATTAGGTATGTAAACCACGGTGCAGAGGCGAAACCTTTATTAAAGAAGGGCCCAAGGATAGGGGCAACAACGTATAACGTTGTGGTTATTAAAACAGAGTGTTAGGGAGTTTTGGGTCGTTAATTTTATTGCGTATAAATAATGTTGAGCTATATTCTAGATGTACTTATTGAGTGCCAATCTCGAGTTACAATACACACAAATGCCACAGAGCATTTTACAATACCTGGCACTCAAAGTGTACAAAAAGGGGATGAATATATAATGCCTGACCCCCCCCCCCCCCCCCCCGATCCCGCCCCCTGCTTGTCATCGATTTGTTGGTACAGCATGCCCCCTCTTTTGGTACTCCTCGACTTGGTATGTAGCCGGCTATGCCAGTGGTGTTCATGTAGCCAGACCCTGGGATTAGGGGAATGAGATCTACGACCTATATTACGCACCAAATTAAACTGGAATAAGATACTGCCGTCGTGCCTTTTCGCTCGCCTCCCGCTCACTCCGCCCCCATCCCCCTCCCCCATGTCCCTCTTATTTCTTCCCGTCTTTCCCTTTTCTTATCTGTAGCTTTGCTGGACTCTCTCTTTCTATAAACATCGCTCATCAGTCCTTCTCCCCCCTCCCCCCCCCCTCCCCCTCCCCTCTCCTCTTTCTCTCGTAGAATTGCTCTGCTTTTTTGTTTACAAATTACACAATATGCGAATGTTCTCAAATGCAATATTTACCTCCGTATGTCCTACCCTGTCCACACGTTTGTTTTTGTTTGTATGTTTTTAGTTTATTTTTTGTTTGTTTTTGTTGTTGTTGTTTGCTTTGCTTGTTGGTTATTTGTTTGTTTGTATGTTGTTGTTGTTGTATGGCTTTGTTTGTTTGTCTGTATGTTTGTTTATTGATTTGATTTGAGGAGCGTAATTATTTTCTTTGTCACAAGTGAACCAGTTTGCCAACAAAGATGATTTAATTCGGAAATCTTTCTAGAAACAAAAACGTCCTTCACGCTTTCGATTATAGGGTCACGTGAAAGACAAGCCATTTCATAACAAACGCCAACAGCACGCTTCCTTTACCACCACCTATATCGCAAACTAACAATTTCAAGTAAAATCGATGGCATCATTAGTATTTATTAGTGTCTAAAGGGGTTGAAGTTATGTGTTTTCTGAAATATATCGTCGAGATTATCGCAGACACCTGCCAGGTGATTTGCGGCGATTTATTCAACCGAATAACGGGGACGCTCCGAGGAACAGAGGGTGCATGCATAATTCAAAGCCCGATTATTTCCCCCTCCTCCTGGAGGGTACAGCATCGATCTTGCCGACGGCTCTTCATTATTTCGCATCAACCAAGTTCAACTTATGCCTATTTTACAACAACAACAATAAATACACCACATGTACGCACATAAGCACACACGCAAACTTACGAGCAAACACCATGGGCGTCAACAGACGGGGGACGTGGGGGACATCCCCCCCCCCCACACATTTGAAAGTGGAGGGGATTGCCCCCCTCATTTTTTCAGATATGAATATATTGTGTATGTTTTATTCCATAGTTTGCACTATATATTATGTGAAATTTCTGTCTGAGGTATGCACCAAATCGCACCATTTCAAGCTCCCTATATACAGTGGGAGGGGTACACCCCTCCCACACCCTCCCCTGCTCGGTCGCTTCGCTTCCTCGCAATGTCTCACCCCCCCCCCCCCCCCCCCCCCCCCCCACCACACACACACACACTTTTGAGAAGCTATTGACGCCCTTGGCATACACAGAAAACAATCATACACAAACATTTTACACAAACGCACATTCCCTACTTTCGTCGCAGTTTTTGATCATAACATGGGCCAAAACGATTGGTCAGGTATATCATCACCACAGCAAGGCCCCTTGCTAGCCCACCCCACCCGACCACCCCTCCCCCTCCCCAGCAACAAATTATTACCCCGTCCTTATTACCCCTACCCGTAACCCATCCAGGACGAGTATTTCCCTCAACAAATTTGCAACTCCAACTTTTTGTTTCCCTTTTATGACATCAAAATAGACATGATGGTGGAAATATGTATTTATTGAAATTAAAGAAAAACATTAATTTGCTTGTTGTGAAGTTTACAATATGAATGATAAAATGGGATTCGAAAATATCACAATGTGTATTTTTATATTCTATTTTTGAATTTTGTTCGTTTCTTTAGGGTATATGAATTGAACATTATTTTATGTTTTGCATGTATAAGCGGGCCCTGTCAATAAGCATTTTGCTTCCTTTAGGCCCGAATCATTCATAATTTTGTAACTGTATAATTATATTTTAAACTTTGTATATATTGTACATATTGTTTATGTTTGATTGAATAAACTGGAAACAAAATTTAATTAATTTTTTTTTTAATGCGTTGCCAATTTCAGGATTTTCTTAAATACATGCGATCTACGCATTAATAATGATCAATAATAAAAACAATAATAAAAACAACCCGAAAGAAGGTAACTCAAATGATTATGCCCTTTCTCATCCTACACTTTATATAACTTGTTATATTCTTGCTCAAATGTAACACTGCCAAATCGCAAATATGCTGGCTATTTTCCTTGATGAGAAATACAAGGATGTGCACTTGTGCAGACTGTCTTTGTTTCCAGTTGTTTCAAATTGTCAAATATATCAAATAATATCAAAATATATCAAATATATATTTTCAAAATTATCAAATATACCGGTATGAGGAGGAAGTTTACGATACATCACGTACATAATTTGTCATGATTATTATGGTTTGAAATGTATAGAATATGTATAATGTTTATGCACCGCAATATTATGTACTATAATAGAAATAAATGTCAAACCATCCCAGTGTGTTCACAGTAAGTTTTATCATAACCTTTCGATAATAAAGATACGAGTACTTTCCAGTATAGGTAGATCATTGGATGTTGGTCAAAGGAGTGGCTCATAATTCCATAAATAAAAAAACACATAAAAATAAAACAAACTTGATCAATACCTTCTTGGCAAACAAAAATACACATACTATTATCAGGTATTGCTCGGTTGTGAATGTGTGATTACTGACTGTGAATCCTTTTTATCATGTAGCTTCACCGCTGCTGTTCGTGATCCCGTGGACGGTGACGATGGCGTACCGCAGTGACATGCCGTGCTGGCACGACCACCTCGAACTCGCCTACATCTGGATCCTTCGCGCCCCGCTCACGGCCGTCATATTAGTAAGTAACATAACGTGACAAAACGTAACACAATGCAATATGTAATGTAACATAATAGTGCATTATGTAATATGAATTAAACATAAAATAGTTTCATGTAACGTAAGTTATGTAACATTAAAACATAACGCAACATACGTAGCATGACGTCATTAATGCAACATGACATTAATATCTGTAACACAATGTAATGTAATGTAACGTAACGTGACATAAAGCCATAACTATTCATAATAATTATGATTTCTTTCTCGACAAACCCCATTTTGTTGCTCGTTTTCATTTTGTTTTCTCTTCAGATTTCTATGTATGTTATAATGTAATGTAATGAGAAAGGGGTAATTAAATTTGACAGTTGTTTTAGGAGTAGTCTGAAACACCTAATGTTTGTTGTCAAACTATTGTTGAAGAATGAAGGCCTTCAATAAACATGGATGTTGAATTTTAAAGAGAGATAGAGATTTAGAATGGATCAGGTCACAGCTTGTCTCGACCCATGTAATCGTTTTTTTCGCCGAGATGTTCATCTTTGACAACCTCCTTTAGCGTTCTAAAAAGAGAAGCATAACATGGGGGAAATTTAAAATGTGTAATGAGAAATGTTTGATTCAAAAGTCAAGGTCAAGATGTTTATAATGAAATAAATATTATTATCGAAAAAGACAGGGTAGAAAAAATAGATATTATTCGATTTCCTTTGGGGACTTGTCAAAATTGGAAGAGGGAAAACAAGAGGATATAATGTACAAAATGTGATCCATAAAACATCACGCCTTTGATCGAAATCGACATCAAAAGCGTCGTCCCAAAGGTATTGGCATTTTGTGTTTTGCATTTCAAACCATTTATTTAAACTTGTATTTATATATTCATTATTTTCTTTATTCTTGCCTCCGGCCATTTCATTTACATTTCGCATCAGCGCTTCGGTCGACCTTCATCGTGATTCAATTACCCCCCTCCAATAGAATTTTAGAATTAAATAAGAACAAAACACTTGATGGGTATGTTTTTATGAATATTTTGTTTTACCTGGGACGGAATGATTTCCAAGAAGAAGGGTGCAATCGAAGCGGAGGACAACGTGGAGGAAGGGGAACGCAAATTAATCGCTGCCGTGTTTTCGTTTTATTTATTTTGTATACTCAAAACGCAAAGTTGCGTTTGATTTTCGACGCAAGTCACCAAAAATCAAACGCAACTTTGCGTTTAAACGCAACTCCGTTGCATAAAGACTTGAGCTTGAAATCAAACGCAACTTTGCGTCTGATATCAAACGCAAGTCAAATTATGTTGTGGATCAGACGCAAAGTTGCGTTTGATCCGGATGTTTATGCAACGGTCAATAGCGATCAAACGCAAAGTTGCGTTTGATTTTGCGTTCGATCAAACGCAAAATCAAACGCAACTTTGAGTTTTATGCAACGCCCCCCCCCCCCCCCTGGTCATTTTGTCCTGATTATAGAAATAAATAATTAAAACAAATTTGCCGGAAATTACACGTGTCATATTTTTGTTTTTCATTTTCTTTATTATCTTTGCCAGGTAAACACATTGTTTCTCATCAATATAATCAGAATTCTGATCACAAAATTACGGGCGAGTCACACCATGGAGACAAACCAGATGAGGTATGTATAAAGGGAGGCAATGACAATGATAATGATATAATAAGAATGATGATGATGATGATGATGACGACGATGATACCTTCATCTTTCTTCATATCCAGGACAAGTCGCCTTTGGAACTCTCTTCCGCCTACTGTATTTGCCAGTGTTCCAAACATAGATGTATTTAGGTCTGCAGTGAATTTGTACCTGCTAAACCAATTCTAAAGGGTTGTGAAGTGTTTTAAATTTGTTAAGATTAACTAACTTGTGATGTGCATTTAACGCCGCTTTGTATCTTTTAAGATGGCACCTTCAGGCCTAGAATGTGTCATTTAAAAAAAAATGATAATGACGATGGTAATAAAAATGATAATGAAAATGATAATGATAATGACATGGATAATGATAATGATAATGATAATAACAATGAAACCGATAATTATAGTGGTTATGACATTGATAATGATATTGATAATGATAATGATAATGACGATGATAATGATAATGATAATGACGATGATATTGAAAATGATAATTAAAATGATAATTATAATGATACGATAATTATATTGGTAAATACGATGATACAGATTATGAAAGTTATAATGATAACAATAATACACATGATAATAATGAAACTGATACATTTAATAATAATAATAATAATTCACATAATCATAACCATACTCGTTCCTTTTTTTTTCTTCTTCAAAATAACTTGTTAAATATTACGTTTCTCATAATTTGCTACGAACAGAAAAGCCGTGAAAGCAGTGGCTGTGCTGTTCCCGCTTCTCGGTCTCACGAATCTCATCTTCTTTTGGAGTCCCGAGAGCGATAACGAGAAGGTGCACGAGGCTTTCCTCGTCATCAACGCCGTTCTCCAATCGACACAGGTACAGTATTATAATATTACACTTATACATAAACATGTGTTATATATAAGTTGTCGAGACTTTGCCGAGTTATTCCGAGTATTGTGTCGAGTTATTCCGACTTTACCCGAGTCATAATTATTGGTCACTCGAATCTCATCTTCTTCTGGAATCCGGAGTGTGATAACGAGAATGTGCATGAGGCTTTCCTCGTCATCAACGCCGTTCTCCAATCGACATAGGTACAGTATTATAATATTACACTTATACATAAACATTTGTTATATATAAGTTGTCGAGACTTTGCCGAGTTATTCCGAGTATTGTGTCGAGTTATTCCGACTTTACCCGAGTCATAATTATTGGTCACTCGAATCTCATCTTCTTCTGGAATCCGGAGAGTGATAACGAGAATGTGCATGAGGCTTTCCTCGTCATCAACGCCGTTCTCCAATCATCGAAGGTACAGTATTATAATATTACAGCTTTACATAAACATGTGTTATATATAAGTTCTGGAGACTTTGGCGAGTTATTCCGTGTTGTCCCGAGTCATAATTCTTGGTCTCACGAATCCGAGGTTATAACAACGACTTCTGTACTTCTCTCGATGCCTTTGCAGAGGGATTCGCATAGGTAGTGAATGCAAGGGCTATTCAAATTTCACAGGTGCAACATGATATAAAAATGAACAGTTACTGATAATGTCTTTTTAGCCCGGGCTAAAGTTGTACCACTCATAAGAATTTGGGACATATACATAGTCTATGCTGTTGGAATTATTCGGTTTATTCTCCACATCCCTTAATGTGCTTTAAAGGGGTAGTTCAGTTTTAGTATAGAGGGCGCTGCACAAAATAATTTGTTTGTGAGATAATGAAAAACTGGGTGTCAAATTTGAAAGAGCATACAATTTCAATGGCTGAATAAACTTTATTTGATCAAAATCGGTTCAGAAACGGCTGAAATAATTATCAATAAATATATCCGATCAGAATAAATCTGGGGCCCAGATTTATTCAATGATTTTGTTTTTATTAAAAAAATGCTTACACATTTTTTTAAAATGTCAAAATAGGTTTTGAAATAGTTGTTGATGATCTCTCTATTAAAACATAATTTCAACAAAACATCACAATTTTGTATGAAAAATCGTTAAAACCAATGTTGTTTTTTTAGAGAGCGCCCTCTTGTGTTTTAATGGCTCTTTTTGGATGATACCAGGTTTTTTACTTTGTCATTGCGTATACCTTTTGAACATGGTATTGTGCAGATTGTGGTTTCTAAAGCTCAGCCTTACCAAAACTGTACCACACCTTTAGGCGCCGCTTAGCCTTTATGAATGGTGCTCAAAGTGCTATATTAAAGTGGTACATTTGTTTCATTTATTCCACGATTTAATATGAAAACTGATGTCAAGTATCATCCAAAACAAAATCAAATTCCTAGAAAACCCTTTCCCAAAATGTTAAAGGGATCTAGTAACTTTGTTGACATGTGCAAAAAGTGATGAAGGGTTGATGTAATGTATATTGTTGCTATCTCATAATTGTCCACAGGGTATTGTGATGGACATTGCATGGCCAAGTAATGAGCGAAAATGCAAAGTGATATTCACTGCACTCACTTTGTACACGGTAAGAAAAACTCCGGGGGAGTTTTTCTTATCTGAATACTTCAATCGTACATATCTTTGTAACGAAAGGGAAATTTGAAAAACCGAAACCGGTCCCATGATTTTATTGTTAATACGAATACAACAAGATATGATGGAACCGCTAGAATTAAAATTTTATTTTGAGGATTTGAAAAATGTTACTAAGTCCCTTTAAAACGCCCTTATCTACTCAAAGTTACCATGGTTACTAATGTTAGAATTATTGTTGTTCATTTCTCCGGAGAGTGATTTGTGTGCTAAGTATCGTGTTTTGTACAACGCCTTGAGTATTTAAGATTGCCGATACGTGCTATTTGAAAGATGTGCTATTAACTAATGATGGTAATATAAGGAAATTGGTAATGTACATAACAAATGTTTTTCACAATATTGTCATAACAATATCATGTTATGTTATAAGTTATTATTATATGTTTTTTGTGTATGCAGGGCGTGTTTGTCGCGGTCATCTACTGCTTTCTGAACGCTGAGGTGAGATGTCAAATATATATTATTTTGATCGTTAAAATAATATTAAGATGCCAATTTAATGATTATGATAATAAGTTATAATTGTAAAATGATAATAATTATAATTAAACAAAATATAATAATAATAATAATAATAATGATAATAATAATTACATAAGTACTAATGATATTACGGACGATGATAGTAATAATAATACTAATAATACTACTACTACTACTACTACTACTACTACTACTACTACTACTAATAATAATAATAATATTGATAGCCTAATAATAATGACAATAATAACAATAATTGTATATATTTGTGTTTGATTTACAGTCGTTCGTTCTTTTCAACCTCCACCAACTATAAATGGATATTGATCGTTTTTTATATCGTCATTTCATTTGAATATTTAAAAATTAAATACAAATTCCCTTCTGCAGGTTCGGAAGCTGGTCAAGCGCAAGGTCCTCGCGAGTCTGGACGAGTACGGGAAGCGGACTCCCCGGCGGAGCAACCAGTACCACACGACCAATGGCTCGTGCGGCGTCCCGACGACTTCCGAAGTGGTCATGGCGAGTTCGTACCGCAGCCGAAGCCACCTCGATCACTCCACGACAATTGCCGAACACGATCAGCACGATCAGTGCTGCACGGAAATGAAGCCACTGTCCCCGACCACGTGCCCGGAGACGCCGGAAAATGCCGATAGCTGAAACAACACCGACTATGAAAGATAAAGATTATTAAGCGCAGTGATTCTTCACCGATGATCACCATTTTGAACTAGGCTGGTTTGTGCACACCGCACAATACTGAGCCAATACTGAGAAAAAGCACGCGCCGTGCGCAAGGGGTTCGTAAGATGGAACCGCGCGTCTGATTTACGCATCCGAAGGACCTAATAACACTTATCATAGAAAATCGTGCCAACCATGCTATGAGCCAGATTGAGTGCGCACTATCGTGCAAAGGTGCTCTTCTCTGCGCCGCTGAAAGGATTCCTTTTTTTATTCTTGAATGTCGCCATCTACACCGGTGTTTTGAACCATGACGGTTCCACCTTTTTACGAAGAAAAAAAAAACCCAGTTGCTGCAGCTTGTATTAAAATTATTCAGTGCCAAAATCGAAGGAGAAAAGTACTTTATTACAAGGAAATTGGTCCTAATTTTGTATTTATTGAGAAAAGGTCTGTGGTAAATCACAATCGTCACTGTTTCGAGATGATGTGTTTCATTATTTTATGTACATTGCTTCCGCGTTTTGTTGAAATTTAACAGTGACGCGATTCAAGGGACTGATCAAAATTGTCAGAATATGCAGTGTCCATTAAACAGTGCTCAACCGAAATGAACCCATCACATGCAGGTAGCGGTATTGCTGGTCAATGAATAACGATGCTTATTGGGTGGTGCTTATAATTATGTGTAACATCGGTGTAAGTGGGTGCTGTTAGTATTCGAGATCAACTCTATAACGCATACGATGATACGTCAACAGCGCCACCTTTCGAAAGATAATGTTAACACAAAATAATGCAACATACTTAAAGGCGCATTCGTATTTCGAAGGGCGCAATCATAGGGTTTCCCTATATCTCTATGGGCGCAACACAATGGATTGTACTTGATTGTCACCATTACAATTGACTGATGTTTTCGTTTGCTTTTTTTACTTGTACTATACCTACAGATATTGTGAATTATATATAATGTTGTAAATAGTATATCGTAGCATGTTGTATTATACAGAATGGTGTATAGAGAATCGTATTGCAGAATTTTTAACACGAAAGCAGCTTTTAGAGAATGTTAGTGAGTTGATATTTGTATTAAAGTATTCGTATTTTATAATTATGATACATATATACTATTTTTATTGCCGAATTTTACAGTAATGAATTTACCTCCGGCGTTCTATTGAAAGGCAACTGTATTCCTGTTTCGTGTAAGGCCTAATTGATTATTGTTGTTTAAAGCGACTGCGTTGTCCAATCCCGAAGAGGCACATGACCAGCGCCATGTCTCGGGAACCAGGGGAATCGTATACGTGAGCGAGACACTCGCGCATATTTTTAGCGTAAGTACGCAACGCTTACAGTGCGCGTGCGCGACATACGCACAACACGGCGCCTAGACTAGCTGCATGCAGCTACTATCATTGATTCTAGTCGATATTTTGCTCTTTATTCTCCCTCGTCCGCGTGAGATGTCTCTATCAGCGCGCGCTAGTAACAATAGCCAGTCGTTGAGCGCGACCTGCCATGTGAATCTGTCGCCGGCGAAAGTGCGTAGCATAGAATTTGCGAGCTTACGTGCGTTATTTCATTATATAATATGATGACGTCATAATTAAGGGAAATTGAACATTCCTATTGGTTGATTACTGATGCTTAATCCGGTATAGTAAATGGTAAAGTTATAGTGCATTATGTACTATAACTGCGCAGGGGATGGCCTTGGTGTGCGTAATGTGCGCTTGTGTGCTTGTTCTTGAATGGGGAAATTGCGCATAGCGCGCAATTATTTTTAATACGCGCTGGCCCTTGTACAAAGTACGCAGGGCCGACGAGAGAACACTCACAATTTTAGCAAGGTCAATTTGGGTTTATCAACATGATAACAAAATCAGTTCCTCAAAATAATCATCTTATATAACAAATAGTACATGATTCCTGTCGTTAAATATTCCATAATAGACACATCTACATTTTTAATTGATCTCGTGCTCTCGAGAAATTAAAAATGTATAGTTGTCTATTCTGGTATATTCAACTCCAAACCATGCACTATTTGTATAATAATGTATGTATTAATAGTGTACGCATTCAGTTCGTAGTGAACGCAAAATGACAACTTTGAAGACAGCCCAGGAAGTGGGCTACATGGCGCCAACCAGTGTAAGCATTCTGAAGAGCGCCTTTTGACGGGGAAAATGTAGTGTCTTTAACAACTATTGAACAATCATCAGAATCACCACCTTGCAGGTTACCATTTCCAACAATTGTCAGTTAACTTGTTGGAAGAATCATATTATGAGTCATTGTTTAGAATTATGTATTTATTTATGAGCACACCTGAACTCATTTACTATACTCAACACAGTCATGCAGTGACATGCATATGACACGAGTCTTGTAAACACACGCATACTATTTATGCACAAGTGTTGATGTTCAGACAACGCGGAAACGAAAATCGACGATGCCTCGGGCAATATACAGCATTCGTAAGCTACACAGCGCGCAGTGCGTGTGTGTTTTTAAAGATCGCCAAGCGTGGTGATGCTACACGTACTGCGCGTCGCCATTTTGAACTAGGCTAGTTTGTGCGCACTGCATACCACTAAGCCAGTTTGTGTGCATTTACGCACCGTGAACAATATAATTGTATTTCTGTGGTTAGCTTTTTGACAAGCGCCATCAGACGCGACGACGAAGTGGTTTTAACTTATTGTTATTGTGAAGTGATTGTCATACATTATGTCTGTACATATCTGTGTCAGTATTTATACACTTATTTATTGTAATGAAATTTGTAAAAAAGTATTATCGTATTCATTTTTTTACTCGATTTATTGTACTTTAGAGATACACATAATGTTTATCATTGTATCATGAGTCGGAAATCCTTCTTTTTTTGGTATCAGCTGGTATCAACATAGGCTAGATCATGAAAAGGAATATTATCGTGTACATTTTGTACAAAAGAGGAACTAATTTTATTATTGACTCGTATTTATTGTACAGTGTGCTATATTACATATCGCAGTTGTTGTAAGAAAACGCAAACGAAAATAAAGAAAAGTTCTTTAATATACAATTTCACATTCTCACAAAGACATTTTATTTTGGTGCATTAGTGATTCTGCGATATGTACCCATGCAGTGATAGTCGCAGATCAAAATTTAAAAACAATTGTAATTAATTAATTTATTTTGGAAATCACTAAAGTAATTATAATCCTATCTCCTGCAAAACTGCCATTATAATTCCATTACACATGATTGTGCGCCACAAGTGTCTTCTGACGGACATGCGCACGTTATAAATATACAATTACATTAGTATTAATAATTATAATAATAAAACAATAGTTCCGATAATGATACTAATAGCGTTTATTTGGTATCATCGGGGAATAATGTATGTGCCAAATCAGAATAATTATCCACAATTCTTCAATAGCTTGTTTTTTTTGTATTCGGTGCTAATATTCATTGTATTATTCAGTTTTGAATGTATTTCCATCCCATTATTTTGTTTTCTTCTGAAGTATACATAACTTTCCGCTGATTAATTTACGTATACCCATTCAAATGTTGAATAAGAGGAAAGTATTGTGATCGCAATTGATGACGGATCATGTAATTATGAAAGTATTTAATTGGATAGTACTGTACACATCACTTTGAATATAGGCATACATTTATGCTTAAAGTGATCCATTAACTTAGTACAATTTCAACCAATATCACTGGGATTTTTCCCTACTCTTTAACCTTGTTGTTTGGCCTATGGTAACAGAATAATTAAATGGGTTTTGTTTTGTCAAATGTCTCCAGTTTCATGGCTATATTTAAGATTGAATTTGAGAGCGTCTATATCCCGGGGGGGGTACTCAGATTATAGTCGGACGGGGGTGTGCGGCTGAGACCTCCAAACCCATACCCACATCTAAGGGTCTTTTTGCGAAAAATGGACCCATGCCTAAGGATTTTTTTTCGCCTGCGGCGCATGTTTTGGGTGTATTTCCCGCAAATTTTGCGGTTTTAAGTTAGCGAGCGTAGCGAGCTTGAAAAATTTTGCAATTTTACATCGGCAAATCCAAAAATCCCGTATAAAAAAGGGGAAATCTGAAAAAAGGGACCCATGTCTAAGGATTTTTTTGATGAAAAGGGGACCCATGTCTAAGGATCTTTCTTGAAAAGGGGACCCATGTCTAAGGATCTTTCTTGAAAAAGTCACCCTTCCCAGCGGCACATCCCCGTATACCCAATATACGTGAGTACCCCCCCCCCCCCGGGGTCTATATACGGTTTCCGACCGTAGTGTAGTCTACATGTATGGTTGAGTATCCGAATATTATATTCGAATTCGGACGATCGGGATAAAATCGTACATCGCTTTACCCCTTTTTTTACTAGGTAAACATTATTTCTTTTCTGTGAAAATCTCACATATCTTTCTCAAGAATGTTACAAAGATATTGATTTGTGATTGGAATCTCAAATACCACTTTGGGGGGAAAATATAAAGTTAATGGATCACTTTAATATGTTATATAATAATTGTGTATGATAAAATATTTATTTGATTTGTACGTGGTAATTGGTAATTATGGTATGTTCTTTTCTTTTTTTTCTTCAGATAATTGTGAATGAAATGTTGATTAATTATGATAGATTGTTTGATTTATTACGTTATGTTTCTAGTCTGACTTAGTATTTCGATGTGTCAAAAGATTGTGTATCGTTATTCGTTTGGTAACACTTTTTGTGGCATCTTTTATCCTTCTCCGTACCACAACATAATTTGTTTATATACACATTATTTGTATTACGTTGTATATTTGTATTTGTTTTTTTTTGTGATTGTTTAACTAAAACCCCACTCAAATTGGCAAAGATATTTTTCGATTTAAGACGTGGAAAGTGCGCAATGTAATGCCATGCTGCCCTGCGGGGCAGTAATTGTCCACCATACTATTCATATTGTATAAAGAATAATTTGATAAATTATCTGCTGATATTGTTTAAGTAAATACGATGTACAAAAGACAGATTGTTGACATTCGTCATTTAAACGTGTTTTCGTATATTGCAGGTGCGATTATCAATTTAGTAAGTACGTGTAAGCACAATTGTCTGTTTGTATGTGTATGATGTGTGTGTGTGTATGTGTATTATTTTGTGCGTGTGTGTGTGTGTGTGTATGTGTGTGTGTTTGTGTTTGTGCGTGTATGTGTGTGTCATCATCGTGATCATCAAATGGCGTAGCAGCACTATTCATTGTTCTTTATTTGATACATTATTTCCCCCTTTGTGTTGTTTTGTTGTGTTTGTATTAAAATTATTTGGGGCACGTGCCGCTTCGCCCCACCCCCGATACCCCTCCTCCCGGAGATGCCATCATCATAACCATCACCGTCATCATCATCACCACAATCGTCTTCATCATGAGCGTTATCGTCATCATCACCACAATCATCATCATCATCGTAACCATCACCATCATCATCATTGTCATTACCATCATCATCTTCGTCATCATCACCGTCATCATCAGGCAAAGACCCTTGTCGATAAAGTTTGGCTCAGCATCGGTTCAGTCTCTTATTGTTGTTTTCTACTGAAAGTGTTAATGTTATGCAGCTCTCTGATTACCAATCCAATTATTAATCAATCCAACCAAAATAAATCAATGAAAATAATACTTCATACAATTTGGTTGTTTGTTTTAATTTGCAAAATCCAGTTACTGTAGATGATGTTGTTAATATTCGTCTACATGCAGTTCACGGCATGAACACAAATTGCGTATAAAATACATTGATGTCCACAAAAAGAAGAACAAACAATAATATAACAAACAGAATACATAACCGCTTTGTTTTATGTTACTTTGTTTGTTGAAGTACAATAAATTATAATTAAAAAACCCATTATGATAGAAAATAAAATACTGAAAGAACCGTTTTGTACGAAGACATATATTGCGTATAGTTATACGCCATTACAGTAGGTCAACTATTATGTATTTGATTAGAGTTCATTAATCTGAATACATGAGTGCTGATGATATAGGTTTTCCCGCTCAATTTGATACTTTTTTCAATAAAATTCATTAAGGGTCATTCAAATTCACGCATTGCCGCGTAACCGTTGGTGCAAGCGAATTATATGCTTACGCATTAGCCTTCGTGAATAGACACGGGAGTTCATTTATGGCCACTCGTATTCGCGAATGCGCAGCCGAATATCAACTTTGTGCGCATGCTCATCAGGAATGACGCGTTAAATTGTACGCACATTCGCGAATTCGAGTGCCCATAAAATGAACTCCCGTGTCTAATATATTCACGAAAGCTAAACGCGTAAGCTTGGATCCGCTTGCACTTATTCGGAATTTGAAAGACCGAACCCAACGATTACGCTGCAATGAGTGAATTTTAATGACCCATAATGAATTTTATTGAAAAAAAAAGTATCAAATTGAGCGGGAAACCTATACATACAACTACATTAAAGGTAAGCAAGAGCACTGTTTCGTTCCGATTGTTTGTAAGTGTTTTGGCTGGTTTTAAAATCCATGTGAAGGTATATACAGTGAGTATATAAAGTTCAAGTGCTGGGGGGTGTTTCACAAAGATCCTTAGTTGAACTTAACTCTATACGTTGGACTTAAATATTATGGAAAGCCGTTAGTTTCTTTGATTTGTTTTCTTCTATAAAACTTCTTTTTAATGGCATAACATGTTGATTCAAATCATTCATATTTTATATTATCAAGGAGATTTAATGATTGGGATGTAAAATTTATGAAAAGTCTAAAATAATTGCATTTTTGCTTTTGAATATATTTCATTCCAAGGCTACAAATGGCTTCCATAATTTTTAAGTCCAACTTAGAGTAAAGTTCAACTTAGGATCTTTGTGAAACACCCCCTGGCTAACATGTGAAACTTGATAATTGGCCGTTCTCGTGGGTTGCCACGAGATCCATTCCATAAATGTAGGGGAATGTGAGGGTTTGTTTGTACTATCGATTATCATAGTAATATTTCATGATTCATATTTTCAATCAAACGCAATTTGACAAATTATTTAGCAAGCAACGAATGAACAAAACAACATAACCACGTATCATGCAATAATTATGGTCGGAATATATCCCTACGCTAATTGACGGCACATTTTAACAAAAGGAAAGACATAAACGAAATACATAAATATACAACATTAAACTATTATATCGATATATTCATATGCAGCCATAGTATACACATCCCAAACATTCATGAACTATTGTCGACCATTATATTTATATTACATTATGCATGTAATATCATCAACTTGAAGGCTTTACATATACTCATACAGACCATGAATACATGTTGAATAATTATAACTTTCATAGTTTTGAAAGTACCTTCATCGCCAAAAGACAATTTAGAGACGCATTCTTCAAAACAATAATGCCCCTTTAACTAATAAATCTGAATTGTATTATATATTGTCGTTTAGCTTCTGAAACGTATGTAGATACTAATATGATTGATCTAAAAAGTGTTCCAGATGGTTTGTTTTATAATTGTAGTTAAAACCATCGGACACTGGGTGATAAAATCTTACATAAATGTTCAGACACCCTTTTTTCTCACTAGATAAACAGTGTTCCTTTTCAATTAAACTATCACATAATTATTCAGAAGAGTATTTGTTAATTATATTGGTATATGATTATATAAGTCTTCTATATCACTTACGGGGAAAAAAACACCTAATGAAAAAATGGATCACTTTCATCAACGACAGCAAAAGAAGTTGCAAGGTCATTTATGTTCTAAATTATTTGAAACAAATCATATAGGCCCAAGCCAGGATATCTCGGGCCCAGCCCTCAATAGGGTAACATTATAACAAACGATATCATGATTTTATTATGAATACAACGAAAGCTGACTAGACGAAACAAAAAAACATAATATACATAAATAGAGAACAAAGAAAACTGGACCGCGATGGGATTCGAACCCACGACCTTCAGATACCATGACTGGTGCTCTATACGGCTGAGTTCTATACGAATACAAGTAGTGGTCTTTCATGAACACTGGACATAGCTTTGGGGGAAAACCACCACTTAAAGGGATGTAATAACTTTTGTTTACATGGGCAAATATTTGTCTAGGATCTGATAAGTATGTCCACTAACTGTTGTATGAAGCTTCCATAGAATAAAAATGAAAGCCATGACCTAGTAATGAGCGAAAATGCTATGTAATATTTGCTAACTCATTGCACTGACTTTGTACACTTAGTTGAAAGTCTCCACTAGATACTAGATACACTAGATCCGAACGATTCAATCATACAAATCTTAACACCGAAAGAGAAATTTGTAATACAGAAAAATGGTAACGTAAATTCAACGATAATTATGTGAGAACCACTATAGTGTTCTAAATAAGTTGTGTGGATTTTGACATAATTATTCGCAGCTACGTAGCAGAGCACCGGTCGAGCAATCTGGAAGGTGGCGCGTTCGAATCTTATCCATGTGGAGAACAGAATATAATGAATACAGTTCTGAATCTAGACTAGTATGAGACCCACCAAATGCGAACTGGTGATTTGGTCTAGTGGTCAGATCTCTGCTCTTTGCACTAATTGGCCCGTGTTCGATCCCGGTTCGAACCTTGGCTGCGTCTCTCCGATGAAGGCGATCCCAGTCGTAAATAATCAAATTGATTGAATGCGTCTGCAAAAACCAAATAACCAACCAACCAACCAACCAAATCCCAATTGTATTTGCTTACGTTATAATTGTAATTTATACGTGACTTCTCCCGATAGATTATCCCGAATAAAAGTCCAACATTCAGTGATATTCCACGGAGGCACACAACCTACACAAGAAAACATAGCTTCATAAAGATACACATGTAACAATGTTCAGTTGACTCTTTTGATACGTTATTTTTTTTATTTTTGTTTTATATATTATCCTCTACATTCGAGTCTAACATGTATATCGATGCACAGCATCATTTAATGTAGTCATCATGCATCCCTTTAATGTTCAATATGCATGTCACGTTCACACTAGTACAAATAAAATATATCATCATGTTGGAGTCCGTGATTTACTCGTCTCAGATCAAATAATTATCCTACCATGACCATTATGATCATCCTTAAACATATCGTAGAGGTCGTTATGTCGCGTTCAGCCTAACGTCTGATTTTCCCACGCAAGCGGGTGCCAAAATGTTAGTTTGTTCAATAAGTCGCGTTTACAGTATCGACATTACACGGTTGATTTACACGTTGAAGCAGTTAACACGTCGCGTTCACACTAGTGTCAGATGAATGGATCATGCATGAAGTCGAAGCGCGTTTATGTTCATTTCACAGGTCCAATTTCCAAATTCGCACTAGCGTAAGTGTAATATCCCACGACAAAGCGATTTTTTTTTGTAATAGTAAGGTTGAACTTCAATCATCTGGTTCGCATGTCACGTTCTCACTATACATGCTATAACACATACATTGTCAGTTTAATATAATTTTATTCACGACATCCCGAGTCATACTTCGGTCGTTCTCGTGTTCACATCCACACTCTCCATGAGCGGACACCCGACATCCGTGTCCGCACCGTCATCCTCGATCACCGCGGCCGTCTCCGTGATGACGTCACCATTCGTCTTGAAAGAGTAATTCTCAACTTTGACCTCGGGAATCTCCTCGATTTCCGGCGTGCGCGACACCGTGCTGGCGCCACTCCCCGGCCGGTATTTCACCGCGAGGCTGCCGGCGCTACCGCCGCTTCCGCGCTGCTGGTTTCGGTGGTTGTAGTCTCCGGGCGTCGCCGAACCGTTGCCGATAAAGTTCGGGGATTTCCGGAGGAGTGGACACCCCTGGTCCGCCGCGCTGAGTCGACCACCGGATGGCGGTGTGACTGTACATGCTTCGGTGACCGTCGTCGTGTTCGCGTATCTCCCGCGAAAGTCACTGTCGCGTCTCCACCATTGGTGCGCCAGCCACTTGCGTCTGATCTGCATTTTTACCTATATACGTGAGGAAAATCGTTTTGATGAAAGGCACGACGATTGATGCGATTGTGAGATGTATACTTGTATCAAATAATGTTACATAAAACAAATAACAGAGCAGTCAGCCTGAACACTTAAGTTCACATATATTATACTCCTAACACTAGCATGACAAACAAGTACACATTTGTTATCATGGTTATTGTGTTTTCGAAGTTCGCCTACACAAAACAAGTTATATAATTATCAAATTAACATAAGAACTTGTCGACTCAATATTTAATGTATCAAAGTATAGGAAATCAACTGATATTCACAGTAACGTAGGCTGTATTGTTTCTACCTTAAAAGTATGTCGTTGTTATTCGGGCCATGTGCATCGCAAGGAAGAATTTCAACGCCGATGGCTAAATTATTTGATGCAATAAATCATAAATGTTGTTTGATATTGTGGTCTTACTTATTACATTTATTCGTCAAAATGGTCAACGTATTTATTCATTAAATTTAAGATTTGTGAAAATGTTTCAAGAATAATGAATAATGATTTATATTATCTAAACTTACATTACCGGTAATTAATCTAAAATATAACTGGGAGCCACACAATAATGAAACAATTTTAATAATGAAAATCTATAAACACGATGATGATGTTTATGAAAAGCTGGTTATATGAAAAACGGCAAAACAATGATAAGTATGTTAATGCTGCGAATGTAAGTACACTATGCATAAATGGACATTATACATGAATATGAATACACATGGAAGCTAGCTAAAGAAAAATTAACTAAAAGCGTTCCTAAACTTGACTATTTTGTTTTTTGTTACTTACTCGACAAAAACAATTTTGGACACACACCTCTTTTTCGCGGTCAGCTAAGAACGGGACGCGAACGCACGGGAGGGGATGGGCAAGGGATTTATCTAAAGAAAACAAAGCTCAGTCTGTAATTATTTGAATCTTTTTTGTTTGGATGATTTAGGACTTGGAACAGAGTGAGAAAATGGGGCAACACAAGTGCGGAAAAAGCAAAGCAACGTAAACAGCCAATAAAAACACAAGACGAAATACATAAACAAACACATAAACACAAACATATAAACAAACACATAAACAAATAAACGAAAAAAACAATACACGAACGTATAGACAAACAATGTAGATACAACTAATCTAGTAACATAATCATGCACAATCCTAAAACAAATTACGTATAGAACTCAAACGATTCTCGCATACCCGGTTGTATTTTGTACTACCGATAGAAGCATCATTATAAAGATATTTATAATGGATGTTTTCGGATTTAACACATTTTAACTAAACAAAGTTAATGCAATGAGTTAGCAAATGTCACATTGCATTAACGCGTATTCTTTTTCATATGACATTCATTTAACATATAGTTTTCACAGACCACTCAGTGGACATATACCAGATCATCCAAATGCACATTTTACCAACCCTTGTTTTTGCACATGTGAACAAGTTACTAGATCCCTTTAAGACCCGTTTGCAAGGTAAGAAAGGACATTGGTCACACAAAGGACATTTATTGTCGAACTTGTGATTAATTGATATAGAAACGAAGTAAAGTATAAGTGCATCAAACTATCTGATATACAAAAACAGGCTATTATGTGAGCATCTTACATCAATCTACATCAAATTCTGTCACTTGTATTATCATTCATAACTGCTGATTTGATATGTTATGTGTATGTTACATTATTGAGCAACCAGTTTTGATTATTTGTACAAACGGCTCATCATAACTATGCTTAATGAAAAACTAGAAACATTAGCTTTAAATGTTTGATTATGTATTGGGGTACTAGGGTGCAGCCAGTCCAGTGGAATGAATGTGATTGGTCTAATTATGGACCAATCACATTCATGCAGACATGCAATTGTGCTTATGTGTTATGCGCTATATAACAAATGTTTCATTATTATTATTATTATGGAATAAGCAATCCTGATAAAAACTAAACATATCGTGCTATACATGTTTAATTATAAGCCAATGGTAAAGCATAATCAAGTTAAAAAGACCTGCTTAAAATACAAGAACTATGCAGGATAAGTATGCTATATTAACAATGCAAATGTTTGAATACTATAGCTAGTTTGCCATGCCTTTTTGTCTGATTAAAAAAAACGCTCACGTGACACTGAAATTGACTTTACTAAAAAAGTAGATCAATTAGTGCAAGCAAGGTTGGCAACCTAATGAAAATGCATATAATATTAGCAATAGTTTCTCTTTGCGGATTGTTATGATTGCAAACATTTTTTCAGTAGCATTAAAATAGAGATGATTCGCTACATAAAAAGCGGGATGACTATGAAGGTACGTATGCTGCAGCTGGTAGAATGCTAATGAGTAACTTCAAACGGTAGTGAAGCGCCGGGGCATTATGGTCACATCCCCCCCCCCCCTTATTTCATGAAAACAATCACCATGGGGGATCCTTTACAAATCAAATCAATCATTATAGTGCGTCCCCAATCAGCCTCTGACAACGCTACAACACATATTGGAAACATGCTTATACAATACCACTGAGACTGTGCATTCTACACATGCAACATGTAAATTCACTGTTACAAAAATGTAATCGCTATATGAAGGTACATGTACGTAAAGATAGGGTGTAGATGGAAGAATATTAACGAGAAGTGCCTAAAATGTGATTGATAAAATATTACAAACATGCTTATTATACGGTAGCACTGAAATTCTCGACTTTAAGCATTCTAAATTCTAAGCATGCTAAACATGCTTAATGTAGATTCGCTTGTACAAGAAGGGGTGATTCCAGTGCATACCTGATTCTTTGAATGAAATATTGCAAACATGCTTACAGGCATGGGAGTACCGAGACGGGGGGGGGGGGGGGGGGGGGGGGGGTGTTTGGGGTGTTTAGCGAAAAAAAAAGCTGTATACAAACACACCACAACAACGCCACTAAACATTTGCTAAATGAAACTAAAACACCCCCTTGAAAAAAAATCCTGGGTATGACTATGCTAGTAAATTGCCACTTGGTCTACAACCATTTGGTCTATTCCCATTTGGTCTACTAGAAAATTATGAATCTGGCGGCTTAATTATGATTATGATTATGGATTATGATTAGGGCTAGGGTTGTGGATTAGGATTAGGGTTAGGGTAATGGTTAGGGTTAGGGTTAGGGTTTTGGAGGTATCAGGTAGTAGACCAAATGGGAAGTAGACCAACTGAGATTAGACCAAGTGAACATAAACCACTATGCTTACAGGAACATTCTAAACATGGTAGATGTAGATTCGCTGCGTCAAAAAGGGGGTGGTTATAATAAGTATAGGATTTCTCGGTCAATTTCGTAAGTTAGTCACACGAATTCATTTTGTGTGCATTCAATTTCGCCGATTTTGTCACCGCAGCTGTATTTTGCAGTTTAAATTCGTTTGTTTAGCATTCGAATTCATATAACGATAATTCTAAAACATTTTATTTGCATTCGATTTAAAACGTGTTTCTATTTCGTAAAATTGTCATTCAATTTAAAGCGAGACAATTCGTGATTACGTAACACCGCCTTCCGTGAAATCCGTTGGCGAAATTGAATGCAAATAGCGTGTTTTTTTTTTTTTTAATGCTAAAAGTGGTAAATCACTTGGCCGAAGAGCTAAATCGTATGAACAAAATGCAATTTTGAACCACAATTGCATGCCTTCAGCTCAATTTCCCAAAATTGAATGACACGCTTATCAAAACGAATGAGAAGCTTACGAAATTGGCCCAGAAAGGGATAGTTGAGTTTTGATAAAGAGAGTATAGTTTTGGTCAAACTGATTTTTAGTAACCCAAACCTGCACCATTCCATTACAAACTAACAGTTATAACTCCACCATACTCGAAAGGAATATAAAATTACAAATGACTAAGGCAAGTAAAAAGCCTGCTATCATCAAAAAAGAGCCGTTAAAACTCAAGAGCGCGCACTCTAAAAACTCATTGGTTTCAACCATTTAAAATAAAATATTGTGCATGTGATGTTGTGTTGAAATAGTGATTTGATAAAGAGATAGTCAACAGCTATTTAAAAACCTTTTTCAAATTTGACACTCAGTTTTTTATTATCTCACGAAAACATTATTTTGTATAGCGACCTCTATACCAAAACTCAACTATATCTTTAAGGTACGTATAATTATAGGGTGTAGCTGGTGGAATACTATAATGCGTAGTGAATCTGTGATTGGTTGAATTGCAAACATGCTGACCATGCTTACAGTAACAATGACATGACAGGGGCCGCGGAAAGGTTTTGAAAGTTGAGGGCCGACCACATTTGAATTGTTATATATTGTATTATTGTATTCTTATGTATTTCTTTGTTTTAAGCCCCAAAAGTGGGGGGGGGGGGGGGGTGCTGCAGCCCCCCTAGCCCCCGTGGTTCCGCGGCCCCTGCATGACTAAAACCAACTCGACTATTAAGGCACATGCTAAAATGTAGAAGAATGTAAAAGAAGGATGTGATTATAATAAGTATAAAGGTTTACGTATAGTAATAATATTGGGTGTAGTTGGTAGAATACTAATGCGTAGTGACTCTGTGATTGGTTGAATTGCAAACATGCTGACCATGCTTACAGTAACAACGACATGACTAAAACCAACTCGACTTAAGGCATTCTAAACACGCTACAATGTAGATTCACTACTTCAAAAAAGGGGGTGATTATAATAATTATGAAGGTACGTATAATAATAATATCATAGAGTGTAGCTGGTGGAAACTAATGCGTAGTGACTCTGTGATTGGTTTAATTGCAAACGTGCTGACCATGCTTACACTAACAATAACATGACTGAAATCAACTCGACTTACAGCATTCAAAACATACTAAAAAATGTAGATTAACTAGTAAAAGAAGGAGGTGATTATAATAAGTATGAAGGTATATGTATAGTTATAATATAGGGTGTAGCTGGTAGAATACTAACGCGTAAGTGACTCTGTGAGATTGGTTTAATTACCGCACCGTGAACTAACTTTGGTTTGTCGGGGAGGGCGGGCGGCCGGGCCGAGCGAAGAAGAGGTGTGAGTCAGGGCAAAATTATGGATGCACCTAGACAGTGTTTGCATTACCTCGCCGTTGAAGAAGCAGAAGATACACGCTACAAATAGGCCCTGAAAATCAAGAAAAACACATGATTATCATCGATTATAATATATACAACCAGTTTCTTTTGTTTCAAATTGGATGCGCGTTGGAATTTGTTGTTCAAGCACAAGAACGTGTGGACACTTTGACAGTGTCGGACTTACTTCGCCGTTGAAGAAGCAAAAGTTACACTCTATTAATGGGCCTGACGAAGAAGAATACAGTCACGTTGTAGATTTTAGATAATTATACATTCAGGTCTTTTAAAAGTGGATGAAATCTGGGCAGCGATTAAATGAATCTCATCATTTGTGTTGAAGCACCAGTCAATCATGGACACCTATGCATGGTCTGCATTACCTCGCCATTGTGGTATGGATGCTGATATGTGAAGCCAGTACACATTATGGCATAATGCATAAGTAATTACGATACCCTCAATGACGTCCGTGTGACGGACGTCATTGAGGGATTGGTGATTGTCACGATCACCAATCCTGTTCTGAACTCACCTGGAAAGAAAGCATGACCGCCATGACGTAGGCGTGGATCTCGTCAGCAATCGTCCCCGGCTTGGGTGCCACGGGGAGGATGATGTAGTGGAGGCCGAGCAGGGGCAGGAGGATGAGGGTGGCGCGCACGGCTCGACTGTAGGGGTAGTGAACAACAATATACATTGTATCAACCACTCATCAAGTTTTGCAGATGTTACTAGAGTTACTAGATCCCTTTAATTAAGTCCACCCATCGCTGGATTGTTGAGATCGCCGTCCCCTTGACAAAGACTTGACTAGACCCTCATTAGTGAAGTCCACTCACGTGACGGGAATGGAAAGAATGGATTAATGTATAACTCTATTATGTTTGATAATAACAAAAAAAGGATTGTATTTCTTAACAGGAAACATATAAAATAATGCACTGTTTAATATAACAGGGGGAGAAGATGAGGGTAGCCTGCACGTCTCGAATGTAGGTACAATTAATGTTTTTAGTATGACTATATACAAGATACAGCATTTGGGACATATACATCCTTAGCGTACAAATATAAGGGAGGAGGGCTTTGGGCTGTTCCCCCTGTCAAATAAAAAAAAAAGTGCGCCCAAGTATGACTTAAAATAAAAATGTGATATCTTACGTGTAATTTTTTGAGCCAGCCATGGGTGTAGCTCTCAGTTTGGTAACCAGCACTCGGACAATGTTCAGCAAAAGAATAAGATTCACCTGAAATAATTATAATCATTATACATGTTGATGCAGTTGTAATACGATTAACGTAGCAAGCAATACTTTTAAAATTAAGAAAGCACGCAAAACGTCCCGTGTAAAATGTACAATCTGCATCGATATCAATTGTAGAAATAAATGCAATATTTGGTTTTAAATTATTATGAGGAATATACTGCTGATCATGACTTCAAAAAGAAAGAAAAAATACTCAATTCATTACACTACATTAGAAATACGTAATAATGTGAATTATCATTAGAAAATCAACAGTTGTTTCAACAATGGCGGCCATGCATTCAAAACTATTCAAACTGGCGTTGATATAGTTTGCAATGTTTAGGAACAAATGAAAAGATCGGTTCAAAGGTTAGAAAGTGAGGAGTTAAGAAAAACAAAACTGGTTCGGTAAGAGCAACCCCAAGAGCAGGATTATAATCAATGTGTTACTTTGAAGTAATTATCATATTACAGATATTTATATTCATATTTGCATGTACTTGGTACTTGGTAGTTTAATCCTCCAAAACACTCCATAGGAGTTTTAACTGGAGGTGGGTCCGAGAGAGTGGTTAGCCCCGAAGGACAGAAGGGTCCTTAGCAAGCGCATTCTGGAATCTATGAAGTGAGGACTGGTTTACTGTAGATTGAAGTAGCTTATTCCATTCAGTGGTTGTACGAACGAAAAATAAATTTGCGAACGCCTCAGAGTTTGTGCGTTGCTGTTGGTACTGTAGAGAATGGCCCCTTCGGTTTCTGTCTATTTTGGGTTGAATGAAGTCCTCATGTTTGATGTCCACATGTGCACGTGAGTTCCATAGATTTCATTTTATATGTACAGTTTTGTTGATATAATTATATTCAACTTTCCCTAAATAATACTAAGTAAAGAAATATGGACAAAACAACCGGAGATAAATACGAGCAAAAGAAAGCAAACGCTACGCAAGATTTGATTGTAAAACTCACCGCTAGAACGAAGATGATAAAACCTGCGATTAGCCATTCGAACGGGGTACCACCGACCCAGCACCTGTTGGTAATCAAAACAGATTTAAAGGGGTAGTTTAGTTTTGGTAAGGCTGAACTTTAGTAGCCAAAACCTGCACAGTAACATTATAAACTAATAGTTATAACTCCACCATGCTCGAAAGGTATACAAAATTACAAACGACTAAGTAAAAAGCCTGTTATCATTCAAAAAGAGCCATTAAGACACAAGAGGGCGCTTTTTAAAAAGGCATTGATTTCAACGATTTTTCATACAAAATTATGCATGTGATGTTTTATTGATATAATGATTAAATAGCGAGATCATCAACAACTATTCAAAAAACGCTTTTGAAAAATTTTGAAAAAGTGCAAGCATTTTTTTATTTTTTTTCAAAAAATCATCTAATTATTTGGGCCCCAAATAATTATAGGATCAGATATATTTATTGTGTTTCAGCCGTTTCTGGGTCGATTTTGACCAAATAAAGTTTATTCTGCCATTAAAATTGCATGTTCTCTCAAATTCGACACTCAGTTTTTCATTACCTCACAAAAAAATTGTGATGTGCAGCGCCCTCTCTACCAAAACTAAACTACCCCTTTAACATGTTTAAAGTCATTCACTAACTTTAAAATATTGTTTTCTCCAAAAGTAATATTTAAGACTTCAGTCATACATCGATATCATCGGAATATTATTATGAATGATGTATAAAAGTTCCATAGAAAAAACGTTGTTTACCTAGTGAGAAAATTGAACATTGATGTCGGATTTCTTCAACCACCGTCCTTTCATTTTGAGTTTTGAAAAGCGTTCCAAAACGCTTTTCAATTAATTCAAAGTCAAAGTACATTAGAAAAATCAAAACCCATTTCGTTGCTCTGCTACCATAAGCCAAACAAGGTACAAGTCAGAACAAATTTGACTTTTTTTGCTTTTGTTTAAAAACTGTATCAATAACCGTATCGATTACCTTTTTTTAAATTAGAAGTACATTAACGGGACTTGGTAACATTGTCCAAATCCTCAAAATCCAATTGGAATTCTAGCGGTTCTCTCAATACCTTATTGTATTCGTATTAACAAAATAGCATGTGAGAGGTTACTGTTTTTCAAATTTCCCTTTCGTTAAAAGGATTATACGATTGAAGTGTTCAAATGTCAAATTATCCACTGGATCGTCGAAACCGTGTACAAAGTCAGTGCAATGAGTTAGTGAACATCACTTTGCATTTTTGCTCATTACTCGGCCATATAACGCCCATTTAACTTGAAATGTTCACACAACACCCAGTGGACATATCACATAACAGCAATATACATTAAATCAACCATTCATTACTTTTTGCACATGTCAACAAAGTTACTACATCCCTTTAATACAACTAATAAAATATGTACATCAAAAGTCAAGGTAAACAGAACAGTACAAGCATTAATGCATTAACAATAATAACAGTTTTGTATTTATATAATTAATGTTATATTTCATGACATAAAACTCATACAAAATAATTATGTACGTTACATAATATCAGTATACTCACGGTCCGGGTGGGTAAGCCGCCACGAAGCCAGCGTAGAGGCAGGCGGGGATGATTGGCGTAGCTGGAGTGACACAACATAGGTAGAACGAAGAGTTAAAACAAAATAAAAATAAAACATATTACGAACATGAATTAATGCTAAGTGATGATAATAACACGATAAATTTGATTTCATTTGATGTGAATTTATTTCCATATTTCACAAATAAATGTTGAACAAGTAATGATACAAACAAACAATACATTCATAAACGAAATACAATTAAATAAATAAATTGTAGACTAATATACAATAAAATATTACATAATCAACAATTTGTTTGTAATTAACATAACGTGAAATATGGGGGAACCAAAAAGAAGCAATGCTTGTAAAAAACATTTGGTTCCCAGGGGTAATTGTGTCTAATCAATATTTAATCAAACAAAATGTAATGAAAGAAAACGAACAAAGAAAGACAAAAAAAAGAATAAAAGAAAGAAAAAAGACGACAAGGTGCCATGCCAAACAACAATTTTTATTATTATTATTTTTTTTTAGACCACTATAAAAAGAAATATTACAAGGTTATAACAATCAATCCAACCGAATAAGAATACAACAATAGAAACTTACTTATGAAAGAACAATAAGGTTATATAAATTAATGAAACTTAACTAAACAGTAATTATTTCGAGTACTTAAGCAATAACAATAATTTTAATTTACGTTTAAATACACGGAGAGAGGGGCTTGTAGTAATTTCGTTTGGAAGATCATTCCAGAATTTTGGACCAGAAAATAAAATTGTTTTTTGGGCAAATAGTGTACGCGTTCGTGGCATGAAACAGACCATTTCCTTTTAACAATAGTTGTATGTACAGTATTAACGCTCTGTCATTGGGCAATAGGAAACACTTTAGTATACATTATATAAATCATGTACACACATTGATCCATACATTACTGTTATTTTGGACACTGAAAATAAATCAGTCATACAAATTGCGAGTCAACTCGACCATTTGGCTATCGAATAGCAAGGCAATATTGCACAGTGTACTTAATATTTTCATTAAGATGTCATATAATAATTTAGAGGTTTATCACAACGATTTGTGTACAAAAGCTTAATATCTAGTTTCACCCATCCAACTGAAGACAAAAAATAATCTAACACACCAAAATCTCAATTAAGCCCAACGAACAAAGAGCCGACTCGACCAGATCAAACTGGGTTTTTAGTCGGATCGGCTCAGTCGTGCGTTGCCTCACGAGTTCGAGTTTGCCAATCGAAAGCCAGTCAGGTTGGTAACAACAGTCATGTTGCATAGGCTGCGAAAATGAATGTGATCGGATCAAGTCGGATCTGTGCGCATTTAGGGTAACTGTCAACTCTTTACGTGCAACTCTACTCTTAAAAATGTAAATATGATATGACAAGAGTTTTTAAGTTTAAACAAATATTTTAAAAATGCCTATTGATTACCATGGTCAATTATCTCCATCGGGGTGGGTGGGGGTGTTTGATTTTTCTTTTGTTCTTTTTTTAGCTCAGTTATTTGTAGTTTGTGTTTATTTTAATGTACATGTAGTTAATTTCCCCTGACTTGTATTATAGGGAATTATTCCTCTCTCAAGCCATTGGCTTTTTTGTTTGATTTCCTGACACATTTTACCATGTAAATTGTTTACCTTTTATGATAAATAAATAAATGAATGAATGAAGAAAAAAATGGGAAGAGTTTTAATCAGGACTTACCCCATCCGATTGTGAAGTACGGGACGAGGAGGTGGTTCTCCGCGGAGAAGACGGCGACGACGATGACGGTATGCAGGTAGAGGCCCTCGCTCAGCATCCAGAAGTAGTTACACAGTTGGAAGTACTGCTTCAACACGTTGTGGATCTTGCAGTACACCTGGATAACCAAAACAAACAAACAAATTTGCGCATTATCACTGTGTCAAGACTTATCAAAGATTGGACACACTGTGAACACATTGTAAATACACTGTGGAAACACTGTAAACATGGTGTGAACATGGTGTGAACACACTGTGAATACACCATTCATACACTGGGAACACTTTGTGAACACAACATGAACACACTGCGAAAGACACTGTGAACACACTGTGATCACACTGCGACCGCACTGCAAGCACACTGTGAACAAATGTGTAATACATCGTGAACACACTGTGCAAACACTACATACACATTGTGAACACATTGTGAATACACTGTGAACATACTGTAACCACACCGCAACCACACTGTGACCTCAGTGAGAACACACTGTGACCACATTGCGACCACACTGTGAACACACACACACACACACACACTAACACACTGTGATATACAATGTGAGCAAAATATGTATTGTGTTTCACAGTGTGATGGGTGCTCTTTAACTATGTTTATGCACAACCTTGGTATAACTTTGACATTTACGGCAACTCGTGTTGCATGAAAGCGTCTTTGCTAGTTATACTTCCAATATTGTCCTTTGTGATCGGAACACACGCCATCCGTATGTTCGCAGATCCGTCACAGTCACGTGACATTTAAGACGGTCTTAGCTATTAAAGAGCTTTTCATGGACCAGCTAGCCCCAGGTGCAGATTTACCATGTTCCACACCGTGGGTTCACGATGTTGTACAATGTTCTTCCTGGGAGGGATTTATTGACGAAACCTTATACAATATTACCCCTCCCCCCCCCCGCTTAGCATTTTAAAAATAATCTACTCATACTTTCATAACCAATAATTGTTTCAGGACTTCTTCTTACCAAAACTTATATGGTAGTAAGATAAACAAAAAAATACGTGTGAAAGAAGTAGCCATTGCTTTATGGTTGACAGAGCACAAGACTGAGCACTTACTGTTTGTGTAATGTTAATATTGGCAGGCGATATTTTGAGGGAACAGTCAAGTCGGTTAACTTACCCCGTCTTCTTCGATGATGTCCGAGTTGCTGACGACGAAAGCGAAGAAGGTGATTTGGAAGACGGCGTCGAAGATGAAGGAGACGAAGAGATTCTTGTGGATCGTCACCCTGGGACAGCTCAGAGATCTATTGGAACCATGACAATAAAAAAAATGGTGTATAATGTTAAGTAACTTTAACAGAAAATTGAGAATATCTGTAATGCAACAGATTTAGCTGCAACAGCTCCCTCTCTCGTCAACTTTGTTCCTATCCTCTAAGCTTAAAGTGAGGCCTTTAAAGTGTCAGATATTGCCCAAAATGACATTTGAGACTTCAATTCTGTACCAAAATCATTGTAAGATATGTCCGAATGATGTGTAAAAGTTTCATTGAAAAGGAACACTGCTTTCCTGGTTAAAAAAACGAAAATATGCGTCAGCTTTAACAACGGACGTTTATGAGGTTTATGACCGTTAATTAACGCTTTAGAGCTGAATGATCGTCATACTAAAGGGGCATTTGAAAAAATCTAACCGTATTGTATTATTCTCTTACCATAAGCTAAACAACACGGTAGAAGAGAAACGAGGAAGCTCCAAGTAATTTTCGTTGAGTTAGACACTTTACAGGCATCCCTGTAGCGTTAACAGAACATTTAAAATATCTGTAATGCAACAAATTTAGCTGCAACAGCTCCCTCTCTCGTCATCTTTGTTCCTATTTGTTCTCCAGGGACATCAGAATGTATAGCTCTCAGAAAGTTATTTGATGCCCTTTCCACCCTTCTGTATTCCATTTTTCTGTGTGTGTTTGTTGTTGTTATTTGTGATTATTTATCTTGTACATTTATGAAATTGCTGTGTTATTTATTTTTTTAAGAAAGTGGAAAATAAAATAAATTCCAATGTATAAAGTAAGTGCTTAGAAAATTATATTTAACCCTATTTTCTGCCAAGTTAATTCATCCGAATTTATTTTGAGAACCCGTGTTTTGTGTTAAATGCACAAAGCACATTATCAGCGTGGTGACACTGGCACTAGAAGTACATTACATGCGTACTGTTAAGAGGATTAAAATGGATTATGAAATGTCCATTAGTTGCAATAATTCGTCGGTCGGCAAATGAAAGGGCAGTTTGGGCGATAGTATCGAAAAATATCGTTTTTCGTTTTTTTGCATATTCGGATAGAGTATCAAAATACCTTTCCAATGATGTTTTCAAATTTTCCAGATTTGCCCGAAATCCGGAGATAATCCCCAATAATCAAAGGGCGATATCGCCAAACTGCGAGATTTCGGCAATTAAAAGGGCACTATCGCGCGCGCCCTTCTTCACATTCGCAAAGTGGAGTGAATTTCGGCAAATGAAAGGGCACTCCCTATACCGTACTGTGTTGAAGGGCGCATACGTCTATGCAGTGTGTAGTGTAAGAGCATCTCCTTGAAGATCATAATTGTGTTTTTTTTAAAGGCGTATCATAGCATAAGATATGTTCACATAATCAACAAGTTTCCCAGATATAATCTGTATGCAAATTTATGCAAATTTATGAAAATTTATGCAAATTAGGGAAGCCATTTTGTAAAAATATCATCTATATTTCATCCATCAATAAATCTACTTTTACATTTTTTTTCTCTCTTTGTTCATGTTGTAAGGGTTAAGGATGATGTTAAAATTATTCGTGAGGTGACATATGACTTTGTGACGTCATGATATGCAAATTGGCCATAAATTTGCATAAAACTCCATTTTCTTTAGATATAATGATGATTATATCATGATATTACCTGAAAAATAAACGTTAGTCAATATCTATATATCAGAACCGCAGAGTGGAATTCATCTCAATGTGATAACAATAGTAATACCTTCCCTCCGCATCTTTTTATGCAAATTTATGCAAATTAGGGTAGATTTTTCTGAAAAAATATTATATGTGATATTTCTTACAGCAAGTAAGATATATGAACACATAGTGTCACTATTTTGATGCTGTAAGAGTCAGTGATCGTGATCGAATTATACATGACGTGACCAGTTGAATTTGTGACGTCACAATATGCAAATTATGACATAAATTTGCATAAAAACTGAATTTCATTGCATATGATGATGATCAATGCTACATTATACCCCCAAATCAAATTTGTATTAATGTCTCTATATCAGAAACGCAAAATAGTAAAATACATTGAAATATGAAGATATCATTCATATTTTCTCTCCGTATCATCTTATGCAAATTTATGCAAATTATGGTAGCCATTTTGAAAAAAAAATAATATTTGATATTTCATCCATTAATATAAATACAATAACGTCTAGTGTCTCCATGTTTTGTTATAAGGTTGAAAAGGTTAAACATAAAGCTAAAGATAAATATCAGGCTACAGATAAAGGCGACTAGTTGAGTTTGTGACGTCATAATATGCAAATTAGACCAGATATTTGCGTAAGACTGCATTTTCATTACATGTAAAATGTAATGATGATACTTTGTTATGCCCCAAAATAAAACTTAACTCAATGTCTTTATAGTTATACTGACAAACGCAGAGTGGAAGATATTCGAATGTTATGAACAAAGTTTGTTTTCTTTCCGTATTGTTCAGCGTAAATTTATGCAAATTAGGGTAGCCACTTTGGAAGAAAAAAATCTTTGATATTTCATCCAGCTATGAATATACATTACCGAATAGTGCATATATATACTCATATATACGAGAAAGGATCCTGATGGAACTATGGATGTGTTAACCAATTGACTTCGTGACATCATAAGTAATATTGTTTTGCCGTAAAAAAAAAGAAAAAACACCTTTTCTCTATATCAGAAAAGGAGTGTAAAATACATTCACATGTGATTATTATTTTTTGCTCAAGCTTTCTGTACCGTCTGTAATGTCACAATTCATGCAAAATTAATCTAGTTGCCGACAATAGTATAGCAGTGACATAATGAATCTCAATAACTATTGGAGATAAATTTATATAAGATTCCACACCCACACAGCAGCTACCTCAATGCAATATACCACAATTCCTCCCCCAGGATGGTGTTTCACAACAATCATTAGTTGAATGTATTGCTAAGTTGGACGTAAAAAGTTTTAAGAGGCATTAGGTTCTTTGAAAAGTTGTTTTAAAAGTCCTTTTTCAAAGGCATAAAATATTCTTATTATTTTCTATTATCAAGGAGATTCCATGTTTTTGATTAAAATATATATATGACAGTCTAAAAGCGTTGATATTTTATTTCGGGCTACACAAGTCATGGCTTTCCGTAATAGTTCAGTCCAACTTAGAGTTAAGTTCAAAATCTTTGTGACCCCCCCCCCCCCCCCCCCCCCCCCGACCAGTTGTGTGTGGTCGCGGTATCAGCTGGCTTCATCCTTTCATTTAAAGGGCCCTGCAACCCAAATGCATGTTGTCCTCTGTTCATCTGTATTAGTGTACACATTCAATATTTGTAAACGGTTTGAACCAAATATGTTTTGTATATTTTTAAACATTTTATCATTTATTTGTCTTCATGTTGCTAAGCCCCACCTCCTAAAAAACCCTCCAGAGCAAATTCTATTGTAGACCTGCAGTGACATCATTTGTCAATCACTGGTCAGCTACCATGATTAGGCTAATAACAATAGCATCACACGGTTGAATAGAATACCAACTCACACAACTTCAATTACAATAGCTGTTGCTATGTCAGAAGAAAAGCACTGTCTAAGCTATTGTATGGAGGTATGCAGGGCATGTTTTTGTGTGGATGTTCTTTTTGTACTTTCATCTTTTGTTAATCCCATGGTAGCTGACCAGTGATTGACAAATGATGTCACTGCAGGTCTACAATAGAATTTGCTCTGGAGGGTTTTTTAGGAGGTGGGGCTTAGCAACATGAAGACAAATAAATGATAAAATGTTTAAAAATATACAAAACATATTTGGGTCAAACTGTTTACAAATATTGAATGTGTACACTATACAGATGAACAGAGGTCAACATGCATTTGGGTTGCACGGCCCCTTTAATATAATTTCATTTATTGACTCATAACACCAAAACAAGGAAATAATTTACAATGTAAAACAAAACAAATAAATAATACATAAATATAAAGATTGTACAATACAAATAAATGAGATAGGAATATGAGAAGGGACCATAATTAAAGATAAAAGAATCTTGGTGGGGATGGTCTTTATTTATTTATCAAAATATAATGTTCCCGGCAGTCGAATTACTTTGTTAAATCTAGAAATAAGGTTATTGAAAATAGTTTTGCATCCAAAGCACATGTTATATGGTGAATAAATTCTATAAGTGCTGAAGAGGTGGAGTGTTGAGGCCTGAAGCCAAACTGATTAGAAAATAACAAATCATTTTTTTGAATAAATTTGAATTATACATACATCTTTCCAATTAAGATCTTTAAAAATTTGGATAATAAAGAAAATGGTCGATAATTCGAAAATAAACTATGATCACCTTTTTTTATAAATCGGTATAACTTTAGCAATTTTCATTTAGGTAGGAAAGATGCCATGCAAAAAAAGAAAAATTAAAAATTCGACATAGAGGTTCAGCTATTAAATGTATTACCCTTTTCACAACAGAAATTGAAATATCCTCAAATCCTGGGCTTGTTGCACTTTTCATTCCGAGAATGATATCAATAATCTCACGAGAACTTACGGGTGAACAAGAAACATGGATTGGGAATTAAATGAGACATTAAAATGACAACCAGAATTAACATCATGACTGTACCGATTCCTTCAATAAATTGGATGCAGCATTTACAAAATAATCATGAAAACTATCAGCAATTTCATGGTCTGGAATTGAAATATGCATCACTTACAAAATTTGCATTTGATGATTTCTTTTTTTACCAAGTAAATTGTTTATAACCTTCCATGTAGCAGACATTACCTATAGTATCTTTAAATTTAAATTCTTAATATTTTCTTTCTGCTTTACGAGACTCAAACGTGAACTTGTTTCTCATCTTTGTATACTTTCTATCAGAGGGATTTTTAAAAATCTATCGTTTATACAAATTCAACTTCTTCCTTGACATAGTTTTAAATGAGAATGAAACCAAGGTTTCTAAAATGTATTTTTTTCTATATATATTTACTATGGGAAAAAATTCATCGTATAACGACACAAAAATTGCTAAAAAGGTATTGTAACACTCATATTGAGAAGGCCATTTAACATTACTTAGTTTATGGCAAAATATAGCAATATTTGCATCAGTTATTGCACGTTTTTTAATAAAAAGAATCGGAATTGTTTGTACGCTAGGTGATCGCTTACATCAGAAATAAATATACCTGAGTGAATAACATCGTCCTCATTTGTTAAAACATTGTCTGAAACAGAAGCCGATTGACTGGTAATTCGTGTCGGAGCTTTGATAAGTGGCAAGTGCTGTATCATCGAGGAATGTTTTCACCACGACAACGATGGATGCCCGGGAGGGCAGGGGGGGGGGGGTGGGGGGGGGGCGGTACACTCATGTATAATGTAAAACGGATATTTGCCGCTTACAGGGGTCTTGAAAACCAAATGCATGTTTACTCCTGTATATTGGTTTACACATTTGTAATTTGTTTTCGAAATTTTAAAAATATGTTTCGTATATTTTTAAATATTGTATCATTTATGTTTCTTCATGTTGCTAAGCCCCACCTCCTAAAAAAAAACCTCCAGAGTGAATTCTATTGTTGACTGGTGGTGACATCATCTGTCAATCACTGGTCAGTTACCATGAGATTAGCAAATTAGATGAAAGTACAGAAAGATCATGCACACAAAAGCATGCCCTGCACGCCTCCAAACAATAGCTTAGACAGTGCCCTTCTTCTGACAAAGCAACTGCTATTGACATTGAAGGTGTGTGAGTTGGTATTGTATTCAACCATGTGATGTTATTTATAACTAAGTAGTGAATGACTGATGGGACTGATGTCACAACCAGTCAACAATACAATTTTACTCGGGAGAGGTTATCAGAGGTCGGGGGGGGGGGGGGGGGGGGCTAGCACTATGGCGACAAATAACTAATACAATGTTTTTAAATATACAAAATATGTTGGGTCAAATGGTTTACAAATAGTTGACGGAAGATAACATGCGTTTTGGTTTACCTGGCCACTTGAAAAAAAAAAACCCGTTTTCACACCCGATTGCTGCTCTAAAGATACCCGACTTTCAAAAAATGCCGCTCTTTAGACCCCCGGAATGAATTGGCTAAGTAGTATGAAGACATATTAGTTTAAATGACCATTTCAACAAAATATTACATTATTATAAATGCTAATTAAGACATTCCCCACTAAGCCCTTCAAAAACAACCAATTACAACAAAACTTGTCTAATTTGACTTCTATTATACACACAACTTGAAATTATGTCACATTTCTGCGAATTCGTAATATTCTATGTACAACAATTAAAATAGCATCGTTTATGCAACAAAGCTATGTAAATAAATGCAATTCTAGTAACGTAAATTGTTAAATTGTTAAATCGTGTCATAATACCATTCAGGAAAAGGTCCTTTTATGTACACGTCAAAAATATTCTTAATTTATTTTTATTCATTAGAACTTTTCATGCCTCTATCATGATGTTCACGACAACATCAGCTTGTCACCAGCGATTATAAAATGCCCTTATTAAACACGTAGTATAAATTAGTATGCCAAAATAATGTATGTCCCTACAATACACGTTTAATAAGGGCGCGCGTATGACGGGCCAATAGTTGTATAGTTTCCTGCGCCCCGATTGGTCAAAACCGTACATCTACACCGTGGATGTATCGATGTATAGTTGTACATACTTATGTCATGTTTGGCCCGTCATATACGCGCGCGATAATGTCCTTCTTATCATGCGTATGCGCGGTGATTATGCATACGAAATCGGCTCATGAAAGGGCGATATGCAAATCGCCCTTTTATACATGCGCACTTTGGACTTTGCTTTGCGCGTAATAAGGGCGGTGTAATAAAAGTTCATTTTCCTCGTTTTAAAACATAGATTTGACCTGTAAACCAAACACGGCGTTTATTTCTTATCACTTCATCATGTATTAAGCACACAACTTAATTTACTCACAATATATGAAATATAATGAAAATTTCCTTTACTTGTAAAAAAAACATGTATCGGTTTTTGCTATCGATAGCGTCATAATGCCCTTTCATTTGCCGACCGACGAATTGCCGCTGACTAGACAACTTAATTTATGAACGACCTGCCATTCATTTTGTGCTCTGCACACATTAATGTTGTCAATAATTTATTAAGTTGAAGTCAAACCTTCAAAAGCATGTGTTCATTATTTATAAAAGATGAATAAGCAAAATTATCAGACGTGTGAACATTGAGCAAAAGTATGTATTTAATGTGGATTTTAAATTATTGTAAAATTGACATGTATTATTCAAATAATTGCCGCTGTCTGTGACATCATTAGTGAGCAACCTCCCATTCACTTTGTCAACGGTCTGATTCTGATTCTGATTCATTTTATTTCAACATAATCTCATGATACATACATAATAAGTATGCAAGTAATGAAGAAAGAAATACACTTCTTGAATATTTCAATATTAAACATTAACATGTATAATGAATAAATTGTTACATAATATTATATATTACAATATATCTTCTACCAAAGAAGTTAAAAGATGATATATTTAGATATTTCCTAGCTTTAAGAATTCTCCTATACAGTAGTTAAAACATACATTGTGAAACTTTATCATGTAAAAGGCTAATGAATGACGTCACGGCTATTGCAATTTCAGAAGAAAATCATGTCTCTCCGTGAAGTTCATAAAGTAAAAATTGTCTCGTTGCTTTATCGATTTTGCTAACGATTTTCAAGGATGGTTCTCTCATCCATCTTCATCTTCTTCTTTTGAAAACAGTGAGCAGTGAACATGGTTGTGATGTACGCCTATGTAGCTTCTTGTTGTTGTTGATGCTTACTTTATGTTAACGATTATCTGAAGGTAAAGACCTTTTGCTGTTGTGTACTTATATGCTGAATGGCGTGTGCAATTTTTGAAGGGTGTTATAGCTTAAATTATAAAGGCAAGGCCGCTTTTTTTTTTAAGACTTAATTTTTATGAAGGCTGCTGAAAGTTTTGTGTGCAATTGCTGCGGGCGTTTTGTGCATGATATGCTTTATGACTTGCGCGCATTATCATATCTTTATTGGTATTGATTTTGTTTACAAAATTACTGTAAAGCACACCTCGATGATTGTCTTACAAAAGGTCCCTAGTCCTGACTTCTGACTACACTGAAGAAAAAAACCACAGTATGTCATAGTGTGAACACACTTGCTGGAAATCACAAAGGAGGTTTGTGTAAACCAAGGTTTATATCATGGTCTACATCTATGGGGGTGTTTCACAAAGATCCTAAGTTGAACTTAACTCTTAAGTTGGACTTAACAATAATGGTGAGCAATTTGTAGCCTTGGAATAAATTACATTCAAAAGCAAAAATGCAAGTATTTTAGAATTTTCATAAATTTTATATCAATAACATAAAATCTACTTGAAAATAGAAAATATTAATTATTTGAATCAACATGTTATGCCTTTTAAAAGAACTTTCACGATTTATTTTCCAAAGAAACTAATGACTTTCCATAGTTATTAAGTCCAACTTAGAATTAAGGGTTAAGTTAACCTTAGGATCTTTGTGAAACACCCCCATGGAGTGCCATTTGTAAACTGATGGAGAAATAATTTAAACTCCTTACTTGTTAACAATGTTGATGATACACATTTACTAAAGGCACCAAATAAATGTTTGTCTTCTCAGATGATGAAATTATAAATTGTTTTACTTGTCTACGAGCAGCACTTCATAGATGTAGACCATGGTTTAAAGCATGGCTTACCTCCTTTGTGAATCCGGGCCAAGTGTGGATCGCATTGTGAACACAAACCTCCTTTGTGAATCCGGGCCAAGTGTGGATCGCATTGTGAACACAAAGTGCACTGTGTGTTATAGTGTGGGTAATGTTTTGAGAACACAATGTGGCTCGTTTTAATTGGAGCATATTCATAGTGTTAACACTGCACACACTGTGTACACATTGTGAACATGCTGAAAGCACACTGTGAGCACGCTTTAAACACATTGTGAACGTATTGTGAACACATTGTGAGCGCACTGTGAGCACCCTGTGAACGCACTGTGAGCACACTTTGAGCACCCTGTGAACGCACTGTGAGCACACTGTGAGCACAATGTGACCACACTTTGAACACACTGTGAGCAGATATTGTGAACAAACTGTACTTTGTGAGATTGCGACCGCACTGTCATGCAGAGTGCGTACACATATTCACCCGTATTCACAATGTGTTAAATAGTGTGCATAACACGTTTTTTTATAGTGTGATCACAGTATGCTCCCAGATTGAGGACATTATTTCAGTTCGGCCAATGGACAGGCAAACCGTCCACACAGCGCATTTGCACGCGCATGCGCATTGTTTTCTACGTATAACAGTCACAGCTCCGACTTTGTTCTGATTGTATATCACTGCGGTTTGCCATTTTTAACTATGCTAGTTTATGCACACTGCACTACACTAAGCCAGTGTATATGAGGCTCCGTGCGCAAGGCGTTCTCAAGATGGCACCACGTGTCTGATTTACGAATCCGAACTACCTTTAAAGGTCCTGTCCACCTTTTGCAAGCCAAATTTCAAACGTTGCGAGGTTATTGTCTTATATGAAAGAACAATCATTTAAGTGTTTGCCTCAAAACAGTTAGGGCTTGAAACTTCACTTTTCGTTGAGTTATACTGATTGTAAGAACTCAAAATGATAATATGTCGGACCGGCCTTCCATTCTGATTTACGAGACTTTTTTGGTTCTCTTTTAACAACAATTCTAACTTTTGTATAAATATGAAATAATCGTTTACAGTTCGTATTTTAATCATTTGTCTTGCATGTATTTTATGATGTACATACGATATATATATTTTTTTTAAATAAAACTTCAAACATTTACGAGCCTTCGTCCGTGTATGGTTTCGTTCACGTTAGCTGTGAGCCCGGTATGACAAACCCATGTCCACAAGTTGCGGTTAAATCACATCGAAAGCGAAGACTTAAAGGGATAGTTGAGTTTTGGTATAGAGGGCGCTACACAACATAATTTTGTTGAGAGATAATACAAAACTGAGTGTCAGATTCGAAAGAGCATACAATTTTAATGACAGAATAAACTTTATTTGATCAAAATCGGTTCAGAAATGGCTGAAATATCTATAAACATGACTATTTGTAATAATTGTGGGGCCCCACAATTATTCGATAATTTTGAACCAGCCGTTAACATTTTTGTTTAAATGCTTCCTCTTTTCAAAAATTTACAAACAGGTTTTTAAATAGTTGTTGATTATTTCTCTATCTAATCACTATTTCAACAAAACATCACATGCACAATTTTTTTGTTAATGGTTGAAACCGACGAGTGTTTAGAGAGCGCCCTCTTGAGTTTCAACGGCTCTTTTTGAATGATAACGGGCTTTTTACTTATTCATTTGTAATTTTGTATTCCTTTCGAGCTTGATGTAGTTATAAATATTAGTTTGTAATGTAACGGTGCAGGTTTTGGTTACTAAAATTCAGTTTGACCAAAACTGTACTCTCTTTACCAAAACTCAACTATCCCTTTAAACAAACAAAAAAGATTCATACAACTTACAATAGTATTTTGTTCATGCTTTATTCTCGAGACTTTTTTCGTGGCATACATGAAATAAATGTTGTTTATACAATTACTTTACGTGAATAACTCCAACATTGTTGTAATAATATGCTAAATCAGTAAAAAAACAAAGTGATGATTTCTGCAATTTGTTTTCATATTCTTGTTTTACTCGTAGATTCCAAATCACTGCGTTGTTCGATGTAAAATCATATGTGGGCGTTATATTAATCCTCATCCATCTACTGGAAACTGTTCAGACGATTTGTTAATCGCGGATACTTCATTTAAGGTTACCGTGGCAACGGGAATTGGCCAATCCATTTAAATTATATACCAAAATGTTTGCAATAAGATTTAAGGGAAAGTCAAAAGAGAAATTTGGAAGCATTGATCGAAAGTATGGTAGCGGCACATTACCCCCCCCCCCCCCCCCCTCCCCCCACCCAGGTTAGGCTTCATGAGGTTAACAGTGGAACGTGTAATTCAAAGAATATGAGATATTACTATGTGGTTAGCTTAAAGTGATCCAAGTAAAGTGTCTAACTCCACGAAAATTACTTGGAGCTTCATCGTTTCTCTTCTGCCGTGTTGTTTAGCTCATGGTAAGAGAAGAATAAAATAGGGTGAGATTTTTTCAAATGTCCCTTTAGTATGAAGATAATTATCATTGAAAATCATCATCTCAAAAGCGTTGCCCAACGCTTTTGGTAAAAAGTACAATTGCCGTAGCTGAACACGTCCGGTCGGCGCGCCACGCGATCGATGTACCCGACTGTTGAGCTGAGCGCGCGCAAATTCTGTACCGTATATACACGGGTGCGGATATCGTCAAACGGACGATTATTACTGCGACAAATCTACGGCAGGCCATCAGTATTCGGTGATAAAATATAAACTCAATATTCGGTTTTTCCACTAGGTAAACAGTGGTCGTTTTCTTTCAAACTTTCACAAATCTTTCAATTGTATTTTACAATGATATTGATATAGGATTAAAGTCTCAAATATCATTTTGTGCAATATCTGATACTTTACAGGGATCACTTTAGCCATTTCCATTCTTAAAGGGGTAGTTTAGTTTTGGTAGAGAGGGCGCTGCACATCACAATTTTTTTGTGAGGTAATGACAAAGTGAGTGTCGAATTTGCGAGAACATGCAATTTTAATGGCAGAATAAACTTTATTTGATCAAAATCGGCCCAGAAACGGCTGAAATATCAATAAATATATCTGAACTAATAATTATTTGGGGCCCAAATAATTAAATGAATTTTTCAAAAAAATAAAAAAATGCATGCACTTTTTCAGCAATTTTCAAAAGCCTTTCTAAAATAGTTGTTGATGATCTCTCTATTTAATCATTATTTCAATAAAACATCACATGCCTAATTTTGTATGAAAAATGGTTGAAACTAGTGCCTTTTTAGAGAGCGCCCTCTTGAGTTTTAATGGCTCTTTTTTTAATGATAACGGGCTTTTTACTTAGTCGTTTGTAATTTTGTATACCTTTCGACCATGGTGGAGTTAAAACTATTGGTTTTATAATGTTACTGTCCATGTTTGGTTACTAAAGTTGAGCCTTACCAAAACTAAACTACCCCTTTAACACAAATTAAATATTGTGATTTCTATACAATAAGTACATTGCTCTAGACTTCTCGCTAACCACTGGTTCATCAATTACCAGCGGTGACATGTTCAGCCACCTCACACAGACGAGTATCAGATAGCGCCTCCGTCAGGACGATTCGCTGATCGACGTCCAGGGCCTGGTCTCGGCTCCATCGACGCAGCATCACGTAGGTCATTCGCCGGGCATCGTCGAACCGGTTGTCATAGCGAATGCGTTCCAGCTCGACCCCGCTCAGTCCGAGGCGGAGACCCAGTTCTTCCCAGCGATGTAGCGGGACCTTCTGAGAGATCGCGTGGAGCTCGAGGTCGGATAGGGCAGTGGAATATTGACCAGTCGCCATCCTGCCCGCCCGTAGAGGAGGGAAAGTGGAGAAGAGTTTAAAGGAACTTTCTAATATTCGCATGTGGGCTCTTGTTCCGAAGCTACAAATGGCTTTCCATCATTTACAAGTACAGTTTAGTTTTTAAAGGAATCTAGTAACATTGTCCAAAACCTTGTTGTATTCGTATTAACAATAAAAGCACAGGACAGGTTTCGTTTTTTTTCTTCAAATTTCCCTTTTGTTAAAAAGATATTTACGATTGAAGTGTTCAGATGTTAAATTATCCACTGGACCGTCAAAACCGTGTACAAAGTGAGTGCGGTTCTCTTATCCCCTTACATGGTACTCTAGCGGTTCTCTTATACCCTTACATGGTACTCTAGCGGTTCTCTTATGCCCTTACATGGTACTCTAGCGGTTCTCTTATACCCTTACATGGTACTCTAGCGGTTCTCTTACACCCTTACATGGTACTCTAGCGGTTCTCTTATGCCCTTACATGGTACTCTAGCGGTTCTCTTATACCCTTACATGGTACTCTAGCGGTTCTCTTATACCCTTACATGGTACTCTAGCGGTTCTCTTATACCCTTACATGGTACTCTAGCGGTTCTCTTATACCCTTACATGGTACTCTAGCGGTTCTCTTATACCCTTACATGGTACTCTAGCGGTTCTCTTATACCCTTACATGGTACTCTAGCGGTTCTCTTATCCCCTTACATGGTACTCTAGCGGTTCTCTTATACCCTTACATGGTACTCTAGCGGTTCTCTTATACCTTCATGAATTCGTATTAGCAATAAGCATGACACAGGTTTTTTTTTCGAATTCTCCTTTCGTAAAAAAAAAATGTTTATGATAGAAGTGTTCGTATTTTAAACTATCCACTGGATATTCATAATCGTGTACACAATCAGTGCAATGAGTTAGTGAAAATCTCTTTGCATATTCTTTCATTACTCGGCCATAATACATCAATTTAACGACATTACTCAGTGGACATATCATATCACAACGATACACATTGTGTCAACCATTCATCACTTTTTGCTCTTGTCAACAAAGTTACGAGATCCTGTTAAACCTTGTAGTGAAAGGTAATTTCGATATTCATTTTTGATACACATTATGCTATCAATCAATTTAAATTGTTACTCCTTGGTAATTTGTCTATAATCATGATAATGGGAAATGCAAGTCATATAGTAAAACCAAATATCAACAAATTGTTGTTAATGTTTGGCTTTAGGATTTGGGTAAGAGTAAGTGTTCGACTTGGGTTTTAGTTATGGTTAGAAATCTGACGGGTTAGGGTTATGTCTGTAATAGCGGAATCATGGGCCCCGTTGCAGAGAGAGATATAATCGATTGTAAATTACAATTGATTAAAAGTCAGATCATGTGTTCTATTATGCGCAAATCTGATTGGTTGAAACGCGCAAATGTTCTGACTTAATACAATTAATTTATTGTAATTTACAATCGATTGTATCTCTTTCTGCAACGGGGCCAAGGTCTGATAGTCGCTCGTGCAAATATCACATGGCATGCTGAATTCACCCAGCTATAACTTAGTCTGTACAAATTATGGTCATAATTATGAATACTTAATTATTAACATCACTATTAATTTCATGTATATAGATTGGTTACGTCGCGCAATTTTGACATTTTCCTTTCTATAAATAAGCCTTACAAGCTATTCATTTCACAAATATCCGATCCGGCAGTGAGATAATAATTAAAAAAATGAATGTAGTTTCTTAATATATAGCGCTAAATACATCAATTATGTTCCATAGCGCTTTACACAGCGCTTTAATCAATACAAGTAAGAGAACGTTAGCGTCTAACAAATATAATATGGCAACATTGCCGCCATTTTGAAAACGTCACCGAATGGCGCCATTATAGTCTACACCGGAACAATCATCAATATGATGAATTAGTATGTGTTTTTTATTAAATTGTTTGAAAAGGGAATATATGACTGATGGATTGAGGAAAGATTGGCCCGGTTTCTGATAAGGGTTAAACTATCAAACATTTTGAGTAGAAACAAGAAAGAAAAACAAGAATACACGGATGCAAGAAGAAGAAGAAGGAGGTGAAGAAAATGAAGAAGACTTTAATGAAAAATAGGAAGACAGAGAATGATGAAGAAAGTAAAAGTAAAAGAGAAAAATCGAATGAACAACTGCGAGAAACAGGGGGAGCAATGACTTCTAGTACCCCCTACTTGAAGCGTTTTCCTTTTAATGCTACTTTTATGTGTTCTATCAAAATATCAAAGTTCTATCAAAATATCAAAATATCAAAGTGGTAAAGATGCGTAGATGATAATGGACTCGACATTATTTGCTTTTTTGAAATATATAAAGATACACATGCTTGACTTTGATGGATCTCATCCGTATATGACTCCTTTTCTACCTCTCTTTTACTACTACACACTCGCACACACACATAAACAAACACATACACACGTACACACATAAACACACACGCACACACAAACAGACACACACACACTCATGGCTATACATTATGTACTCACATGTAACTGTTTTCTCTCCGTCTTCTTCTCTTCTTTTATCTGTCTCTTTATGTTACACTAACATTCTCTCTCCCTTTCTCTATATATTAATTTTTACTAAAATGACTGTATTTTCCAGTATTTATTTAAATATTAGATTTATTCTCAACTGCCAATTGAAATGATTTATATAACAGTACAATTACTCGACCTTTGATACATTGTTTTAGTATAACGCCACTATTTTAAACTTTTAAGGACTTTAATACAATATCCAAATTTTGTTTTAAATTGTACTTTTTATTTAATGGACTCGAGATATACACATGAATTCATGTATAACTTATTCGTTACTCTATTAATTTTGTTGCAATATTCGATAATCGTGATATGCTATTTAACATAAATATCAACTCCAAGTAATTACTCAAATACCAGATTCATTATCCACTTTAAATGATTTTATAGTAGTACCATGACTTTTTATCTTTTTATGCTAACGTTTCCGATTATTTCAGTGTAATGGATGTATTATTTGTCTTGATAAAATGTACTTTATTGTTATTATGTAATTGTATTTTGTATTGGTATCTTATGCTTTATACGATTTATTTGATTGTAAAATTGTATACAATTTAGCTTTCGGGCTACGATGTGCAGTTATATGAATAAAACCATTTATCTATCTATTTTCTATTCATTACACTTCAGCTCTCTATTCTACTGAGAGTCGGGGCGCACTACATATGCACTTGCGTATTTGTTTGGCTTTGCTCCTAACTGTTTGTGTCAAATCATTGGGGGCGCATGCCCCAGTGCCCCCGTAGCTATATACGCCACTGTTCGTTATTGAAGAGTAAATAATGGATAGTTATATCGTCGCTCGATCAACGACATAGCACTTCAGTCACTGCCATGCCCGCTGGCCACGAATAATAGAGGTCTCTGCACCCGGTCGCTTACCCCTTACATTTTCACATAATGTTGCATTAGTGCCACGTTCATGACTGTAAAACCTACATCGAGTGCATGTATCTTAATGGCCTGATAATGTAATCTTTATTAGCTGATTTGTGTAAATTGATTAAGATATACATACTGTGGATGATGATGACGATGATGAAGATAATGATGATGATGATTATGATGACGATGATGATGATGATGATGATGATGATGATGACGATGATGCTGATGAAAACGATCATGATGATGAGGAGGAGGAGGAGGAGGAGGATAAAGATGATGATGAGGATTAGGATGAGGAAGAGGATAATGATAATGTTGATAATGATTTATCGATAATATTTGTCATTGTTCAATTGGTCAATGACCATTGGTCACTTACTGTTGGGTGATTGGTCCGTGTTGATAATGATTTATCGATAATATTTGTCATTGTTCAATTGGTCAATGACCATTGGTCACTTACTGTTGGGTGATTGGTCCGTCCGTGATGCCGTAAGAGGATAGGACAATGCCCGATGATAAAATCCAATTAGAAAAGTGTGCAAGTTTCAAAATGTATTCCTCTCTTGCTAGAACAAACTTATCTATTCACCCAGTCTGTATGTTGTATACAAGATTACTGAAATGTTCGTAGACAACGTAAACTTAACACGTGGTACTCCAGTCTCTAATATGTTGCGAGTTAATCTTTGGTATACAAGTCATGTCGTAGCTGCAGCTACAATACCAACGATCTGTCTTATTTTTATTCTGGTAATGATGTTCAAATGCATGTTATTGATACCTTGGCACCTCTATCATTGTACACCCTCATTGCTCCTCCTGTGGGTCCTCACTACTGGTCGTCCTTTTTAAGAGACTCTATCATCATGATGATGCTCATGTTGTTTGTTATTTTACAGACGCGTTCAATCAATTATGATTATTTACGTCTGGAACCGCCCTTTATGGTCACCATCCGAGAGACGCAGCCAAGGATCGATCCTGGGCCGATTAGTCTGTTAGTGCGAATAGTGGAGCTCTGACAACTAGACCAGAACACTTTTACCCGAATGTGGATCTCTTTCCTCGTACTCTTCTTTTCAGCGCAAATGATGTATTATTGCTAAATAAACTGATGATGCGTCTGATGTTGAATGCCACTTCCCGCTGTTTACGAGTTCGATCTATTTCGGTCTATTTCAGTAGTATTATCAGTAAAAGGTTTAATTTAGATGCAATATATAATAATGAAGAACGCAATTATATATTCAGACTCGATTTGTAAAACGTGCAAAAACTCGAAAGCGAGAGACAACTGAAACCGAAATAGAGGAAATCATAACGGAAGAGGAAATCCTATTAGAGTCGCGGGCTACAAATGAACATTTGATCTCGAAAATTGAACTATATCCAATTACAAGGAAACTTGTGATATTATATTAATAAGGGTTACGCAACCATGTACTTAGCGAGTTTAGGCCATTGATATATAATCACTGGATGCGATAAAATCGTGTACCATTGAGTCAAAGGTCTTTATTATATTAGTTTTTCTTTCTCTCAACATGCTCAATACTGGATTGTTGTGTTATTGATATGCAACCCCCGGGGGGGGGGGGGGGGTCTGTCCTCATTGAAGGGGGGGTATCATGCGTGACCAAGAAAACGAGTAATTAGGGTGGTTTTTCACGATCAGGCGAGATACTCGAGTATCTCGTTTATGGTCTCAAAATCACCCAAAATCAGGAAATAGGGAATCTATTCTAGGCTGATGAATTACTCGTTTAGGGTATCAAAAAGATGAATTACTCGTTTAGGGTCTCAAAAACTCAGCTTACTTGCTTAGGGGTTTACAAAAAAATGATTACTTGCTTAGGGTATCAAAAATACTTGCTTAGGGGTTAACACAAAATTGATTACTTGCTTAGGGTATCAAATTACCGATAATCATACTTGCTTAGGGTGTATTTTTTGCACCACGCAAATACTCGTTTAGGGTGCTTTTGGCAAGTCTTTGGTCACGCATGATACCCCCCTTTCTATGAGGACAGACCCCCCGGGTATGCACCCCTGAGACTTATTATTTTCTTGGACAATAAATTAATAAACGGCATGACAATTACATGTATGTTGAGTACAAAATATGGCCGCACGCTGACTTCATTTGTATTCATTACGTTGTGTGCAGGCATAGGCGTACCAAGGATTTGTTATCAAGGGAGGTGTTATTCCGTCGTGTAAGTGTGGGGTGGGGGGGGGGGGGGGGGTTCCGAGACCAATGGTCATGAGGGTCATGTTTAGGGGTGTATAATGTGTGTGTTTAGTATAAATTTTGTCTGTAAATTGTAGACCGACAATGGTGCGCTTAGAAACAACCGTATTAAGCGCCTAATAAATGTTGTGTATTATTATTATTATTATTAACCCGTTGAGGACGAATTGATTTTGGTATAACACGCATTCTCCATAGACTCCAGCCCGAAATATTTCGGGACCAGTCCTCAACGGGTTAACACCCCAAAACAGTAATTTTCCGTCCAAGGGGGGCTTTGAGCACCCCAAACACCCCCTGGGTACGCCTGTGTGTGGTTGTATAATCAATCTAACAATTTAAACCGGTGGTCACGACCTTTATGCAGAACCATGTTTCACCAAGATTGTTTCATTTCCTTTCCTTGTACCCGGAAATGATTTACAAGATTCTCCTTTTAACAAATTATTTCACATAATTATCAATTCCCGGTTTCAGTGTTAGGCATAGCGAGTGACTTTGGTGAGAAGAAATCGTGCATTTTCATAGCTATAAGTCATCATATTTGTGGTATATGTTTTATTTATAATTATAGTATGTATAAGGCTCAGCAAAAAAAAATGGTTGTCACCTTTGTCATATCGTTATATCTCAACAACCGCGGCAGCCTTTCCGAAACATTGAATAGACTACGCGTGACCATACTCATAATATTAAAAATATTAGAATTTCACCTTTTTACTTACAAATTTAAATTGTAATATAGAATTTATACAAATCAATTTGCAAGCCACTACGCTATTATATTGATGTGTTCAACAATGTAAAGGATTAATCCAAAAAAAATTCGTGAGGTAATGAAAAACTGAGTGTCGAATTTGAAAGAACATGCAATTTTAATGGCAGAATAAACTTTATTTGGTCAAAATCGGTTCAGAAATGGCTGAAATATTAATAAATATATCCGATCGTATTTATTTGGGCCCCAAATAAATACGATGATTTTTTGAAAAAATAAAAAATTGCTTACACTTTTTCAAAAACTTTCAAAAGCGGTTTTTAAATAGTTGTTGATGATCTCTCTATTTAATCATTATTTCAACAAAACATTACATGCATAATTTTGTATGAAAAATGGTTGAAACGAATGCCTTATTATAAAGCGCCCTCTTGTGTTTTAATGGCGCTTTTTGAATGATAGCAGGCTTTTTACTTAGTCGTTTGTATTTTTGTATACCTTTCGAGCATGCTGGGGATATAAATATTAGTTTGTAATCTTACTGTGCAGGTTCTGGTTACTAAAGTTCAGCCTTACCAAAACTGTACTACCCCTTTAATTTGAATGGGTTTTAATATTCTGGAGGGAATTCAACAAATATGCGGTCTATACAAAAAGACAATCTTTTCAAATTGCCGTTTGTAGAGCAAACCGCCATGAAATACGATTGTTGATTTCATGTGTTCAATAAAAACCGACATATCTATCTATCAATATCTACATTCAAACAAATATGTAATACACACACAAGGCAAAGGAAAATTTACACGCAAAATGATATCAAGTGATGCGAGAAAATGTTCGTTATATAGGCAGGTATAGTCTTTATACTGACAGGTCGTCGCTGAACAAATGAATTCTCCTATGACGTTATATGACTGATTTGTAACCATTTTTGTGTGTGTGTGTGTATTTTTGTAATAATTTGTTCGTTTCTTTAGGTTATATGAATTGAACATTATTTTATGTTTTACATGTATTAACGGGCCCTGTCAATCAGCATTTGCTTCCTTTTGGCACAAATCATTCGTGATTTTGTAACATATAATTATATTGATGTAAGCAGGTTCAGGCCCGTAGCCAGGATTTTTAAGGGGGCGGGGGGGGGGGGGGGGGGGCGGGGGGGGGGGGGCGGGGGGGATGTCCGTCGCAAATTTTTTTCGAGGCCGAGGCCGAGACCTCTGGTTGAGTTGTGAAATCATGAAGAGTAGAAGACCATCGGTTTAGATTATGGTCGAGACCACTGAAAATGGACCCGAGACCGGTAAAAAGTGGTCCCAAGACCGTCAACAAAGTGGACCTTTCTGAATTGGGGGGGGGGGGGGGGGTGCATACGCACCCAACGCACCACCCTGGCTACGGGCCTGCGGTTTGACTTAGTTTCCAACCGATGTGTTAATTCTCATTCGCGCTCTGCATACAAATTGTGACTACATAACACAGTCAATATCAATTACATGGGTGTGTTAATGGCATTGTTTATATAATGAACGTGACATCACAACAAAAAAACGAATTATTTTCATCAAGTTGAAACGTGTCTAGATAGCATAAGGTTGGCATTAATTTATCCCAGTGGCGTCTTTGCTATTCGGCTGTATGGGTGGCGGCATCTTATCTTTAACACTAATTATCAAATTATTCTAAAAATTAAGCCACTTTAAGTGACAAACACAGCTATGCCTAAATTGTGAAATTTGCCTTAATTTGTCAATGGCGTCTTTGATATTTGGCTGCATGTGTGACGGTATAATTTATGTTTAACACTAATTAGCAAATTATTGGTAATGATGTTTTGTAAAAACAAAATTAAGCCACTTTAAGTGACAAACACAACTATAACAGCGGACCAAATATTAAATCTGTCATTGTTATTATATGTAAACGGTAAAGTTTCCATTAATTTGTTCATGGCGTCTTTGCTATTCCGCCTAATGGGGATAATTATAAATTCATTATACGTAATAAGCCTCTTAGTGGAGTGAAACACTGCTCTCACAGCGGATCCTGCACGCGTAGTAATGTTATTAGGAAGTATTGTCATGATTGTGATAGTAATATACTGCAAATAATCGTGCTCAACTGCCATATTAAAAGGCAGGAGCCGATGTCCCTTATGTTTCTTATTGTGTTTTTTCTTCAAATTATTGGTGGCACGTGTCCCCGTGTTACTGCGCAATTCATTACAATATATCAAGTATATATTTAATTGTTATCTGAGCGCAAATAAATACCTATAAAATGTTGAGAGTAGTTGGTATTTGTATTGGGTGAATGATATTGATAAGTCATCCCAATACCATGGATAGTACTAGGAGAGTACTATCCAAGCTAATACTAATCAACAGTTTATTCTGAGCACGTCAACCTTTTTTCGTTTTTTTTTTTACTTGACAATTTCTAGTCGGCCATACAATGGTCATCATAATTCATAAAGGTATCTTGGCCGGGGGCGTTCCGCATGCATTCTTAAACCTCCAATTAAGGGGTCTTGGTATAAAGGTATCTTCGCCGGGGGCGTTCCGCATGCATTCTTAAACCTCCAATTAAGGGGTCTTGGTATAAAGGTATCTCCGCCGGGGGCGTTCCGCATGCATTCTTAAACCTCCAATTAAGGGGTCTTGGTATAAAGGTATCTTGGCCGGGGGCGTTCCGCATGCATTCTTAAACCTCCAATTAAGGGGTCTTGGTATAAAGGTATCTTGGCCGGGGGCGTTCCGCATGCATTCTTAAACCTCCAATTAAGGGGTCTTGGTATAAAGGTATCTCCGCCGGGGGCGTTCCGCATGCATTCTTAAACCTCCAATTAAGGGGTCTTGGTATAAAGGTATCTTGGCCGGGGGCGTTCCGCATGCATTCTTAAACCTCCAATTAAGGGGTCTTGGTATAAAGGTATCTTGGCCGGGGGCGTTCCGCATGCATTATTAAACCTCCAATTAAGGGGTCTTGGTATAAAGGTATCTTGGCCGGGGGGCGTTCCGCATGCATTCTTAAACCTCCAATTAAGGGGTCTTGGTATAAAGGTATCTTGGCCGGGGGCGTTCCGCATGCATTCTTAAACCTCCAATTAAGGGGTCTTGGTATAAAGGTATCTTGGCCGGGGGCGTTCCGCATGCATTCTTAAACCTCCAATTAAGGGGTCTTGGTATAAAGGTATCTTCGCCGGGGGCGTTCCGCATGCATTCTTAAACCTCCAATTAAGGGGTCTTGGTATAAAGGTATCTTGGCCGGGGGCGTTCCGCATGCATTCTTAAACCTCCAATTAAGGGGTCTTGGTATAAAGGTATCTTGGCCGGGGGCGTTCCGCATGCATTCTTAAACCTCCAATTAAGGGGTCTTGGTATAAAGGTATCTTCGCCGGGGGCGTTCCGCATGCATTCTTAAACCTCCAATTAAGGGGTCTTGGTATAAAGGTATCTTGGCCGGGGGCGTTCCGCATGCATTCTTAAACCTCCAATTAAGGGGTCTTGGTATAAAGGTATCTTCGCCGGGGGCGTTCCGCATGCATTCTTAAACCTCCAATTAAGGGGTCTTGGTATAAAGGTATCTTGGCCGGGGGGCGTTCCGCATGCATTCTTAAACCTCCAATTAAAGGGTCTTGGTATAAAGGTATCTTGGCCGGGGGCGTTCCGCATGCATTCTTAAACCTCCAATGAAGGCGTCTTGGTATAAAGGTATCTTGGCCGGGGGCGTTCCGCATGCATTCTTAAACCTCCAATTAAGGGGTCTTGGTATAAAGGTATCTCCGCCGGGGGCGTTCCGCATGCATTCTTAAACCTCCAATTAAGGGGTCTTGGTATAAAGGTATCTCCGCCGGGGGCGTTCCGCATGCATTCTTTAACCTCCAATTAAGGGGTCTTGGTATAAAGGTATCTTGGCCGGGGGCGTTCCGCATGCATTCTTAAACCTCCAATTAAGGGGTCTTGGCATAAAGGTATCTTGGCCGGGGGCGTTCCGCATGCATTCTTTAACCTCCAATTAAGGGGTCTTGGTATAAAGGTATCTTGGCCGGGGGCGTTCCGCATGCATTCTTAAACCTCCAATTAAGGGGTCTTGGTATAAAGGTATCTTGGCCGGGGGCGTTCCGCATGCATTCTTAAACCTCCAATTAAGGGGTCTTGGTATAAAGGTATCTTGGCCGGGGGCGTTCCGCATGCATTCTTAAACCTCCAATTAAGGGGTCTTGGTATAAAGGTATCTTGGCCGGGGGCGTTCCGCATGCATTCTTTAACCTCCAATTAAGGGGTCTTGGTATAAAGGTATCTTGGCCGGGGGCGTTCCGCATGCATTCTTAAACCTCCAATTAAGGGGTCTTGGTATAAAGGTATCTTGGCCGGGGGCGTTCCGCATGCATTCTTAAACCTCCAATTAAGGGGTCTTGGTATAAAGGTATCTTGGCCGGGGGCGTTCCGCATGCATTCTTAAACCTCCAATTAAGGGGTCTTGGTATAAAGGTATCTTGGCCGGGGGCGTTCCGCATGCATTCTTAAACCTCCAATTAAGGGGTCTTGGTATAAAGGTATCTTGGCCGGGGGCGTTCCGCATGCATTCTTAAACCTCCAATTAAGGGGTCTTGGTATAAAGGTATCTTGGCCGGGGGCGTTCCGCATGCATTCTTAAACCTCCAATTAAGGGGTCTTGGTATAAAGGTATCTTGGCCGGGGGCGTTCCGCATGCATTCTTAAACCTCCAATTAAGGGGTCTTGGTATAAAGGTATCTTGGCCGGGGGCGTTCCGCATGCATTCTTAAACCTCCAATTAAGGGGTCTTGGTATAAAGGTATCTTGGCCGGGGGCGTTCCGCATGCATTCTTAAACCTCCAATTAAGGGGTCTTGGTATAAAGGTATCTTGGCCGGGGGCGTTCCGCATGCATTCTTAAACCTCCAATTAAAGGGTCTTGGTATAAAGGTATCTTGGCCGGGGCGTTCCGCATGCATTCTTAAACCTCCAATTAAGGGGTCTTGGTATAAAGGTATCTTGGCCGGGGGCGTTCCGCATGCATTCTTAAACCTCCAATTAAGGGGTCATGGTATAAAGGTATCTTGGCCGGGGGCGTTCCGCATGCATTCTTAAACCTCCAATTAAGGGGTCTTGGTATAAAGGTATCTTGGCCGGGGGCGTTCCGCATGCATTCTTAAACCTCCAATTAAGGGGTCTTGGTATAAAGGTATCTTCGCCGGTGGCGTTCCGCATGCATTCTTAAACCTCCAATTAAGGGGTCTTGGTATAAAGGTATCTTCGCCGGGGGCGTTCCGCATGCATTCTTAAACCTCCAATTAAGGGGTCTTGGTATAAAGGTATCTTCGCCGGGGGCGTTCCGCATGCATTCTTAAACCTCCAATTAAGGGGTCTTGGTATAAAGGTATCTTCGCCGGGGGCGTTCCGCATGCATTCTTAAACCTCCAATTAAGGGGTCTTGGTATTTTAATAACCTTTCTGCGGTAAATGTCATCTCTTTAATGTCATACATTTATATTTCTCATTCTCTCCTCTTCTCCTTCTTCTATATTTCCAACTGAAGCGATATATCAAGCCTGTGCTAGATATTACTATGGCACACACTTACAGCAAGTCATTGTATGCCATTTGTATGTTATTTATGATTTCGTTTAATGGTATAAAATGTTATTCGCTTTCTATTTAGTGTTTTATTTATGGTATCGTGACGATAATCGTGTTATAGATCACTACATCCTTAAACTTATTTATTCATATCTACAACTTTCTTCTCGAAGCGCTTAGAGGCTGGACTGCAGTAGGCGCTATACAAATATGTTATATTATTATTAGTATTATTATTATATAGGACCACCCTGACAATTATATTACAATCACCCCGTTTAATAAATGATTACTTTTTCGTTTTCTTATCTTTTTGTTTTGATATAAACATATCTATTCAATATTAATAATAATTCTTTTAAAAATAAAATTGTATTTTATTTATCAGCGAGGCAACTATGACGGGGTTAGAGCGGGGCAGGGTGTGATGGCGTAACTGCTGTATATTGATCCCCCTTCCCCATACCTGGCAATATTATTATAAATTTAAATGCGCCACCACAAGCGAGCGGTAATTTTGTCGTTTGAGAATCGAGGTGCGTGAAAGCCGCAAGGTATAAGCACACATGGGACTAAGGAAAAAGGAATAAATGCATGAAACTTTGCAGGAAGTGTGAGAAAAGCCCCGCAGTTATGCACGTGTGGGGCTAGGTGGAAATATAAATCGCGAGTCGCATTTTGATTATTCCCCCCTTCATGCCTTTTCTCTTCCTTTGTTTATTTTCCTTTGTTGTTAATCTTTTTTTCGGCCTTGCACAAAATTATCCATTAGCTTCTTGAATCTGAAGTGCTATATTCATATCTACATTGGAATTAAAGGGCAATGAAACTATGGCTTTCGGCTATTATTATCGTTTAGAGGGTGAACAGACATTTTATTTGATACATAACTTGGCAATTTGGGCCTCCTGGATCCCATGAAATCCTACGTGAACATACCCACATTTTACAAATGTTTACGGCGGCAAAAGTGATGGGAGCGGCCATGTTCTTGTAATTGCCCGACATGCTTTGCAAACTATGACGAGTGCGCTACGGGCCGAACAAAAAGCTTTTCACTGATTTACAGACTCGTCAAAGCATCTACAAGTATTCAGACAATGGTAACAATAGGTCCTATTGAAATGCATTAGTGCATATCACTGACCATAAGTCCGCACACACCTAATAATGGCGGCCTCCAGTGTTCGCATGTATAGTGGTAAGCCCGATAGAGTTTTCACATATTTCTCCCAAAACAGAAATCTGAGTCGGAGTTATGTTATATATAATAAAAAGGCATATTACGATATATCAAGTAGGATACACACTATTCTTGAGTTGCATTGCCCTTTAAGACCGTCGGAAGAAGAAGGGTTAAACTTGAGCCAGGAATATAACTCGCAGGATAGTTATCATTGCCTCGCCGAAAGTAAGATATAAATATAGAGGGGTCGAATCATTGGCCTGCTTTCTAATATTAGATTAATTAATCTTGAATCTCGAAAGGCAGTGCATGGCCAGGTATCATTGTCAGATCAGGGGGTGTTTCACAAAGATTAAAAGTTGAACTCACCTCTTAAGTTGTACCTTACCTTTATGCATGGAACGCCGTATAGTTGCCTTGTAAAATTGTTGATCAGTTCTTTTAAAAGGCATACATTTTGATTGCAATCAGTAATATTTGTTATTATCACCGAGCCTTGAAGTTATTGATATACATTTGTCGGAAGTTTCAAATACTTGTATTTTCTTGCTTTTTAATATGTTTTATTCCAAGGATACAAATGGCTTTTCATAATAGTCCAACTTAGAGTTAAGTTCAACTTAGCATAGGCGCCGGAAGTGGGGGGGGGGGGGGGGGCGGCCGCCCCCCAATCCAAAAAGTGGGGGGGGGGGCAAAACGCGTTTTTGCCCCCCCCCCCCCCCAAAAAAAAAAAAAAAGGCCGCCCTAAAAAAAAAAAAAAAAAAGAAAGAAAAAGGAAAAGAAAACATTAAATGTATCAGCCAATACTTGCTAATTCTAACGTTTTAAAACTGAGTTATACATTCATTAAACTTTTTCGCTGCGCGCTTCGCGCGCAAACAAATTATCTCAGTTTGTTGTGTAACTTGCGTATGGTACGTCTGGGGTGGATTTTTATGTACCGGTCCACGTAGTTCCTGTGTACGCTGTTATTGCTCTGGCTGTTTGTGTGACGTGTACCAAATTGCACCATTTCAAGTATATAAATGCAAAATCTTCCCCGTGGGAGGAGGATACCCCCTCCGAAACCCTCCCCCTCTGTCTCTACCCCAGCCTTCGGTCGCGTTGTCGCTTCGCTGACTCGGGACTCATTTTGGGCTGTAAGCTATGATGTTGGATCATACAAATGTGGCATATGGTTTATGTTTTTATGCACCAGATTGCACCATTTCAAGGATATAAATGCCAAATCTTCCCCGTGGGAGGGGGATACCCCCTCCCAAACCCTCCCCCTCTGGCTCTGCCACAGCCCTCGGTCGCTTCGCTCCCTCGGGACTCATTTTGGGTTGTAAGCTATGTTGTTGGATCATACATAATGTGGCATATGGTTTATGTTTTTATGCACCAGATTGCACCATTTCAAGTATATAAATGCCAAATATTCCCCTTGGGAGGGGGATACCCCCCCCCCCCCCCCCAAACCCTCCCTCTCTGGTTCTGCCCCAGCTCTCGGTCGCTTCGCTCCCCTCGGGACTCATTTCTGGCTGTAAGCTATGTTGTTGGATCATGTTTTATGCACCAGATTGCCAATTTCAAGTCACAAAATGCAAAAGCTCCCTACCGTGGGAGGGGGGACTCCGCTCAGTCACTTCGCTCCCTCGGGCTTGGTCGCTTTATCCTCGCAATGTCTCACTCGCACCTCTGGCTCAAAGTTGGCAACTATGTGAGTGTGGTTGGCATGAGCCCCTAAACACATAAATCGTGAGCCCCCTTACGGTTTTGCCCCCCCCCCCAATCCAAAACTGCTTCCGGCGCGCCTGCAACTTAGAATCTTCTATACCCCTAACCCTAACGCCTGCCACTTTTACTAGAATTACTTTATTTGTGGATATTTCAGCTGTTAATGAACGGATTTTGTTCTAAGAGTTTAGGACCTCGTTGCAGAAAGGGAAACAATTGATTGTAAGTTACAATTAATTGTAAGTCAGATGATGTGATCAAAATGCGTGAATCTGATTGGTTGAAGCGTGCAAAGTTTCTGAGTTAAAAACAATTGTAGCTTACAATATAGATTGTTTCTCTTGTTTCTCTGCAACGGGCGTACCATGGATGTTTGTTTTTTGCCATGACTGCACAGGTTTCATTTACCTCGCAATAATCTCGCATCATATTTATGAAGCGCCCTCCTAGACCAAACTTTCCTAGACTATCCCTTTAATTACTCCATGATACATAAAGATGATTCCCGCAGAAGAGTGGCAGTGTTGACTATCAGCTCATCCATTATCAAAGACCTCTCAAAAGATAACAAATAAAAGTATGCATTATGCCAAAATGCGTCTCATCCTTCATGTGTGAGTATTGAAGAACCATCATTCCTAAACTCTTCCTGACAACCATAAATCACAAATTGATAGCGAATAAATCCTTCGCACTCTCGCGGATCAATTTAGATTTATCCGGCAATCAGTTATCTTGGTAAGACAAACAAAACAAAAAATCAACAACATACACACACACACAAACGATCGCTACGGTTGAAGGTGATAATAAATTGTTCTTTCCCGTCGTTCCAATTTTCGCGCCAATTTTTCGCGCCAAATTGATAATCTGTCGACTGTCAGTGTAAACGAGCCTCAACTGCAGGCCACCTGGTGATTGTGTTTCCTCCCTTAAAGAGATGCAAGGTTAGAGTTTCTTAGATTTCTTAGAATGTTTTTGTTTTTTCCTTCTTTTGCGCACCATTTATCCCATGCACGTCGACAGTTGACTGTCATTGCTAATGATGTTAACATTCGGGTCACCAGCTGTTAATACAGTATAGAGGGAAGGTTCACGTTTCTTTGTAACTCCGAGAAAAACGGGCCAGACAGAATAGATCAGACAGAATGGCTTTATTATTATTGTTGTACTTTTAGCAGTGTTCAGTGTTAGGGACTTAGTAACATTGTCCAAATCCTCAAAATCCAATTGGAATTATAGCGGTTCCCTCATACCTTGTTTTATTCGTACTAACAATACAAGCATTGGACAGGTTTCGGTTTTAAAAATTTCCATTTCGTTCAAAAGATATTTACGATTGAAGTGTTCGGATATTAAATTATCTACGGGATCAAAGTAAGTGCAATGAATAAGTGAATATCACTTTGCATTTTTGCTCATTTCTCGGCCAAATAACATCCAATTAACTTGAAATTTTAACTCATTACTTTGTGGACATATCAGATCACACCAATACACAGTTTGTTAACCATGCATCACTTTTTGCACTTGTCAACAAAGTTACTAGATCCCTTTAAATAGTCAATTTGCAGAGTAAAAGTGACATGGGTGAAGCGAACCGTCATTTCCCACCATGATTGGTTCGTTGGTTGAGGAAGACAGAGGGATGTTATGTTTCTTGCTTTGTGTTTCTCTCTATATATCAGTATTTATTTTGTTTCATGTATCTATGTATATATATGTTTGTATTGTGTAACTCTGTAATCTTTATGAAAATTAAGTAGAACGAATGTTAAGCGCATAGGGAATTGATTGTTAACTATATTCGATATATAATTCGATTGATTATGATTTGGATAGCGCCAGGTATGTTTAATAGGTAGGGGGGGGGGGGGGGGGGGCAGGGGCCGGGGAGCTAATTTTTTTTTTCCGCACATGGTAAAGCAAATCCTAATTAATTATTCATAAGCAGCGATGTACGTCAAGGGCTACTCATGAATATTCATAACTTGTATCGGGGTTAGGGTGAGTTTGAGGATTATGATTATAATGAGACCCTTCTGACCATCGGCAATTTACGTGGCCTAATGGTCATGCTGTGGATTTCATGATGCTGTGGTCATGGTCATGCTTCGTATCATGGGTTCAAATCCTCTGTGCTTCTTTTCTTTTGCCATAATAAATGTTGAGTAGCGGTTTATTTAGTAAATGTATCACGCAGAGTTTTCACTAAAGTCTGAAAGCTGTGGCCAACATCACTGCTTATGAATAATTCACAAGAATTTGCTTTACCATGTGCGGGAAAAAAATTCGCGGCCGGGGATGGCTAAGGTATTAAGGGGGTCAAGAAAAGTGGATACCTTTATCTATACAGCAGCCGTTAAAACACAAGAGAGCGGTCTCTAAAAACATAAGTTTCAACAATTTCTAATACAAAATTGTGAACGTGAGATGCTGTTTAAATATTGATTCAATAGAGAGATCATCAACATCTTTTTAAAACCCTCTGAGGTATTTTTTTCGAAAACGTTTAGGCATTATTTTAATATTTTTTTTAAATTGCGGAATAAATGTGGGTCCCACATTTATTTCAATCGGATATATTTATTGATATGTCAGCCCCTTCTGAACCTATTTTGATAAAATAAAGTTGATTATGTTGTTTAAATTGTGTGCTCTTTCAAATTTTACACTCAGTTTTTCATTACCCTCACAAACATATTATTTCTTGAAGCGCCCTCGATAGTCGATACCAAAACTAAAGATCGCAAAAGGTTACACACATGGTATCTATTATAAAGAAAAAAGAGTTTTTTTTAATTGAAATGTGCATTTAAATGTAAAATACTTATAACCGGGGTAATAATATCAGTTTAAAGCGCTTAGAGATGATTATCAATCATATTAGGCGCTATGTAAATCGAGTATGTTATTATTATCATCTATTGAAATGTGCATGTAAAATACTTTCTAGGGACGCAAGAATAGTGGTCTTCATTTGCAGGTGGTCTTTATAGACAGGTGGTCACTATGTTCAGCAGATTAGAAATCATATATCGTCTGTATTCGAGTGACTACTACAATAACAACCTTCACAACAATAGCCACTTACTATGACAACTACCACCACCACAACAACAACAACAACCATCACAACAATAACCACTTACTATGACAACTACCACCACCACAACAACAACAACAACCATCACAACAATAACCACTTACTATGACAACTACCACCACCACAACAACAGCAACAACAACCATCACAACAATAGCCACTTACTATGACAACTATGACAACTACCATCACCACAACAACAGCAACAACAACCATCACAACAATAACCACTCACTATGACAACTACCACCACCACAACAACAGCAACAACAACCATCACAACAATAGCCACTTACTATGACAACTATGACAACTACCATCACCACAACAACAGCAACAACAACCACCACAACAATAACCACTCACTATGACAACTACCACCACCACAACAACAGCAACAACAACCATCACAACAATAACCACTCACTATGACAACTACCACCACCACAACAGCAACAACAACCATCACAACAATAACCACTCACTATGACAACTACCACCACCACAACAACAGCAACAACAACCATCACAACAATAACCACTCACTATGACAACTACCACCGCCACAACAACAGCAACAACAACCATCACAACAACAACCACTCACTATGACAACTACCACCGCCACAACAACAGCAACAACCATCACAACAATAACCACTCACTATGACAACTACCACCGCCACAACAACAGCAACAACCATCACAACAACAACCACTCACTATGACAACTACCACCGCCACAACAACAGCAACAACAACCATCACAACAATAACCACTCACTATGACAACTACCACCACCGCAACAACAGCAACAACAACCATCACAACAATAACCACTCACTATGACAACTATAGTCAGGTGGCTTAGTGAAATTATCATTACCTCCCGGATACAAGCGCCATTTTGGGCACAGGGCTCCCATTCTAATATTGTTCAGTAGGTCCTAAGGAACCCCTGTACCAAATATGGCGCTTTTATCTGGCAGGTAACGATAATCAAGAAATTTGACGCTAAGCCACCCGACAACTATCACAACAATAACAACAACAATAACCAAAACCACCACAACAACAAAATGGGTCGTACACATATTAATAATTTTCAATTCATATCAAACTTGCTCTTTATTACCGTCTTCAAATAATAATACGACATGGACCCAGCTTTAAACAGGTTCCATTTAGAAGCAATAATAATACGACACGGCCCCGGCATTTATACAGGTTCCTTTAGAAGCAAATGTACGGAACGTCTTAATTTTTTCTGCGTAATTTCTTTTTTGTCTTAGTCTTGATTACCATAAAAACATTTACTTGAAAATGATGCACATTCAGCAAAATAAAAAAGTGAAATACGTTCACGCACATTACATGGATAAGAAGTAAGAAATAATGGACCTATGGTCACTAACTACGGATTATTACTACGATACATAACATGGCACTTGCGCTAAATATTACCAGCTCAACTTTGTCTCTTAACATTGTTATAAGAATCAAAATATGACACTATACTCCAGTACCACCTGGCATTTTCTACAAAGATTCACGGAAATTTAACAAACTTAATAATGCTTTTTTAAAAACAAAATCATGATTATGAAATCTTTATCAATATATTTGCCTTGATATCCATACTTAATGGTACTTATGCCTGTATAACACACAACAATCTCTGCTACATTGTTTGAGCAATACTATGATTCTGGAGAAGTACTTCTGTGTAAATTCGAAGCAAATGTAAAACACAGAAAATATCTTTTCTCCAATTTAAATACTATACCAGACACAACTTAATATATGTTTTGAACTTGCATAACAGTAAGTCTTAACAATACTTCAATGTATACAGCTTGTATATATGACAATCCATTTTTATGACAGACAATGATTTTATTCTATTTATTATAACATTTCAACCACTTGGCCATTAAGTGTGTCACCATTGACGATATGTAAACTTACACGTGTAAATAATACAAAGTTTTGCTGCACCACCAGCTTAAATAAAAGAATGAATATCAAATAATGCAATAATGCAAATCAAAATCATCTTTCCAATAAAAGAAATATCAATGAAGTTTTCTGCTGATTAAGTTGTTCAAGAATATATAATTCTTAAACATAAGTAAAGAACATTGTACACATATTTAAAATGCCCATGAGTCTTTTAATCTGAACATCATCAAATTACATAAATGAGCTTATATTCTTTTAATAACGATAGCCAAATTGTATATTTCCTGTAATGTACAGTCAACCCTGTTTATAGTGACCACCCAAGGGTACAAGGCAAGAGGCAATATGTAGTGACATCTATACACGTATTCGGTTTCGGAGATTTGTATACATGCCGCCGTTGATGGCGCTGTAACTGGGGGGCTTCTGTGGAGGCTTCTCTCCAGGCCAAGCCGCGCCATACACTTGCAGCGCGCGCCATACACTAGCAGCGCGCGCGTACTGCGCGCAATAAGGAAGTAGGTCGACTTTCAGGGGTGAATGTTGTGCATAATCTGCCTCGGGATGGGAGAAAAGGGCGCGCGGATGCCAAAACTACAGACAGTCGATCGATGAGAAGCCCCCCGGTCATTGCTGAGCACGTAGAGGGCTCACTTCCATGAAAGGCCGCCCATATTTGTGTATAGGGAGGTTCTGTAACATTGTCTTTCTTTGCAGGGGATCTTGGCCATTATAGGCAGGATGACTGCAGTATTTGTTAAAACCATGACCATAACAATCCAGAAATAATCTGAATGCAAAGTTAGCACGTTATAACGATAGGAGTAAAACAATATAACATTTTACAAAGTCCAGATTACATAAACACCGATCAGAGCAAACCAAATACAAATTTACTGATTTGAAAACAAGAAATCATTTCATATTTTTGCTCACAGCTGTCCCTTACATGAATTCAACTTTTCAAAAAAGGAAAACAAATTAGAATTCAACTAAAAAAAAATAGAGAAGAAAAAAACCTGGCAGGTTGTTCACCTTTCTCTTAATGAACAACACATGCGCTCAATGTGCTATAACACATGAACTGAATGAACCTGGGGGTGTTTCACAAAGATCCCAAGTTGAACTTAACTCTAAGGTTAGAGTTAACAATTATGGAAAGCCATTTGTAGCTTCGGAATTAAATATACTAAAGAGCCCAACATTAAGATATATTTGAAACTTTCAATACAAATCTTACATCAATAACCTGAAATCTCTTTGATAAACAAATTTTGTTTAATGTATTTTATCAAATTGTAGGCCTGTTTGAATAACTTGTTTAACAATTTAACAAAGAAACTAATGGCTTTCCATAATTGTTAGGTCCAACTTAGAGCTAAGTTCAACTTGTAATCTTTGTGAAACTCCCCCCTGCTTGTACTTTTCACTGAAAATACTTCCTGTTTTTATCATTCACTGTAACAGAGAAATAAAACTGAACATCTGGATGATTTTATCATCGTCTTGGTTTTTCTTGATTTATTTCTTCTCTTTTCTGTCTCACTTTTAGTTTGAATGGTACTTTTGTGACGTGTTCATCCTTCTTTAATATACTAAGCATTTCATCTGTTCGTAAAGTGAATAATTACACTAATTGGCATTATTATCATTTTATTTGCAAGATGCCTTTTAGGTATATTAATAAAGTTTTTAACACAATTTCAGAATAGATTTGTTGTGTTTATCATTCTGAACTGAATTACACAAGTGAAAAGCATTACATTTTAAAGCATTTTTTTTTTTGGGGGGGGGGGGGGGGGGGGGTGCCACATTTTGAAATTTCCAGATTGAAAGAAGACTGCCCTTTACCTAATCACAATGTTTCTTGTAATCATGCAGTGGATCAAGACTGATCTGTTTCACGTTTATCAAAGAATTCATGGTGGGCGTTGGGTCCATCATGCTGCAGACATGCTGCAGCTATATCAGAACTGATCATTAAGTCAAGGGGCTGGCGACATACATGTACGCTTTGAATAATGCGCGGAAGTAAAGTAGAATAAGGTAACTTGCATCCCTCTGTGGTTAACAAGCAAAGTGACACCGACCATAATCAGGTGAGAGTCAGAAGGTCGTTAAACTGCTAAATTGAGTTCTAAATGCCATCATGTAAGTCAAGTCTTTCTCTACGCGTTGCCACATTTTCAGAATATAATCACCGCTAATTTGTGGGATATCCATCAAAAATAAAATAGAGCTGAATTGGGTTTCCACACCGCTCCCAACTCTAATAAACCTGATCATCTCCAAAGTACAAAAGTGACTTAGCGCCCTTCTCGTTCTCAACCACTCACATACGGTTGAAACAAATCTTTTGTAGGGTGATATGCTGCATGCCAATGTAGCAATATAAGTGGAGTCATGTATCTTCAACCATGTGTGGTTTCAATGTAGTGGAGTAATGTATCTTCATCCATATGTGGTTTCAATTAAATCACATTGCCAGCAATTAGAAAAGGGGAAAACCACCCATATTTATCATATGGGGTTTACATCTGATGCCAGGGGGGCGTTTCACAAAGTTGAACTTAAAGGGATCTAGTAACTTTGTTGACATGTGCAAAAAGTGATGAATGTACATTGTTGATATCTGATACGTCTACTGGGTATATTTGTGTGAAAATTTCAAGTTAAATGGACGTTATATGGCTGAGTACTGAGCAAAAATGCAAAGTGATATTCACCAACTAATTGCCCTGACTTAGTACACGGTTACGACTATCCAGTGGATAGTTTAACATCTAAACACAATTGTAAATATCTTTTTAACGAAAGGGAAATTTGAAAAAATGAAACCTGTCCCATGCTTCTATTGTTAATATGAACACAACAAGGTTTTGGACAATGTTACTAGATTCCTTTAAACTAAACTGTACTTGTAAATGATGGAAAGTCATTTGTAGCTTTGGAACAAGAGCCCACATGCGAATATTAGAAACTTTCCACATAATTTCACATCAATAACTTGAAGTCTCTTTGATAAAATAAACATAAATAAACATGATAAAAGAACATGTTAATGATTTTTTTATCAAAATTGTAGGCCTGTTTAAAGAACTTGTTAAACAATTTTACAAAGAAACTAATGGCTTTCCATAATTTAAAGGTCCAATTTAGTGTTAAGTTCGACTTGGGATCTTTGTGAAACACCCTCCAGGATGGAAAGCTTTGGCTCTTTTTCAACTCTGATTTCATTACATATTTAGGTGCTTTCATAGAAGGTTTGAAAGCTCCATTCCATTTGACTAACATTTTTTGTGGTTTTTATGAGCATTTTTCTACAAACAAAAAGAAGAAGATACAATTAGCTATTTGTGTGCAGTTTCAGAGCAATTTTGCCATCAATATTTACAAACATACATCTTCATATACATGTACATGTAGATCAGTTTCAAAAGGGGATGAACAAAGTCTGCAATGACGAAGGTAGCCTCTTGACAAGGCATGTCTCGTCTGAGCTGAGTTGAATGCACGGTATAGTATGCATTATGCAGGAACGACTGGACAGCGCGCCTACCCTGCACAATCATCGCACGTGAATTCACCACTCGCCAGATAGCCTCCATCAGGCGTTCAGTCGTTCCTGACCCTGCATGCAGCGCAGCCATTGCTTGTTTTGAGACACGAAGCCTTGTTAAAGGCTATGACGAAGGAGAATCTCATATTAATTACCATTAGCTTTCATATAAACATCCTTTGACTCAAACATAACAACTGTGTACTTTCTTCTGTGTTAAACATAATCAGAACCAGCTTTAAAGGACATCCTGCCAATGAGAACAAGGTAGAAATGATTCATAAATAATGAGAACACCCAACAACATTCATGATTGTAAATGTGGGTGGTCACATATGCTATTAATATATATCAATTGTTTAATCCCCCTTCACAATTGCATTTCAATAAAACAAAGGATACAAATAACAATTTTTTTCTATTGCCAGAGTAGTCTTAACATTTGTTATTGTAATCATTCTGCCATTATGAAATCATGCATGTATATTTTGCCTCATACCAGATTATATGTGTTTGTAAATCATGGAGCCTTTACTGACAAACCTTTGTCTTCTACCCAGCTCCACCACACACTACCTTGGGTATTTCATGTGTTTTAAAGTGGAAACAATTCAATCAACTTCAAAACAAATATTTATCACACTCCTGTCAAAAAGTTATTGAAAAAGGAAGCAAAATGTGACTAGTGGAATCAGTGATGCTATTTTGTCTTAGGGCACACTTTTTGAAAGTCAAAATCACAAAAAACAAATGCACCATGACAAAGCAAGTTTTAAAAAGAATATCAAATATCAAAATGAACATGGAAGCAATGAATAGGCAATTACATGTATATTTCAAGACAGTTATCTACTTAGCACAAATTGTCATACAGATATACATAAGAATGAATTAAATTCCATTTTCAACAAATAAATGTGATTGGCTCTAACTAAAAAAAATAGGCTCTTGATGGAAACAAATCTAAATTCAGATTTGTAAAAAAAATGAAAGATCTCATCATCACCTTTTATTTGATACAAAAATCATAAAAAATGGTCAATATTTGGAATAATAATATCTATTTATAGTCACTTCCATGTACGCAAATGTGTCAAAATGAACCAATATGATTCCCTTTAAAAGCTCATTCTAGAAAACATGAGTTGTGGACAAGAGCGTGATTTATACAAAGCAGGTCATAAATGATATTTTAAAAAGCTATGATCTTCGCATATATGCAATAAATATCTAGCAACAATTACAAGCGCATTAATCAAACTTCGAAAAGTTATCTTTGCAAGTGTCCAATCACTTTTGATACATTTTTACTGATAATTTTTGGTTCAGTTATCATTGCATAATAGCCTACAAAAGTGTTACATTCTTGAATAATAGAACATTTCATATACTGTCTGAATATGATGCATTATGTACAAGAGCCACATGCTCTTGTATTTTATCCCGATTACTGCTCAAGCCTCAATGATCGTTCAATGATCGTTTCATTGTAAGAAATAAGGATCAAGATGTTACATAAAAATGTTACACACACTACAAAATCAAAATCATCAAACCATCCAATTTAGAAAAAAATAACTTCTTGCATTTCAAAGTGCTGCAAACATCTGAAGGTAAATATGTGTTACTTAAAAATTACATGTCTTGTGGAACATAAATTCAAATGAACTTTAATGGTAATACAAAGTAATTTTCTACCATGACATCAAGCAAGGTAGAAGATTAATAAATGTCAATTATTTCATTTTTCCATTGCATTTCATATCAATGAATGTAAATAATTGTTACCGCTACATCGCAAGGAGCCACTTATAAGGTACGAACGAGCCGAGAGAATTTTCACATTTCAAATGGTGTCGTCTGTTATTCCATTTCTAAGACACTTACTACTAATAATTTATTACCCTAGAATACACACAAATATATTTCCTAGTATCAAAACAAAAATTAGAACTACTTTTACCTATTCAAGACGATTCAAAGTTGCTATGACATGCATTCAACATCGACTCCATAGACCCCAGCCTGACCGTTTGCAGAACCAACCCCAAAAAGGTTTAACAAAACATCTGCAGCAAAAATCAAAGCACATCTTACATTTCTATTGAATTTTCTTAATTCCTGGTGTTATGTCTACAGGTGTGCATGTACATCATTCTCAAAAACTAAATATTCTTCCTTGTCAATATATAAACAAAACTTTCTTATATTTAATCTTAATCAAATGAATTTTATTCATTCAAAAAAATTGTCTTTTGCAGACTTGTCCAATAAATTGAACAAAACATACAAGGTGCTTTAAGGCAGAAACGCCAATCCATTGAACAAAAAATAGAAAAGCAAGTTAATGGAAATCAAACGGTCTTGCATCGCTTGTTCTCTTCGGTCAAGATGGCACAGAGTGACCACATGTCACACCTTACAGCACTCGTATTGCCCTGCTGGACATACTGTACACTGGACAATGACCCCTCATCATGGTCACTCATTCTTCATGGTCAATCAATGTCCTGGAAAAGAAAAAAGGGAAGAGAAGAGAAAAGACCAAATGTGGGGTTAAAGTTTTCACAGGTATCATTTCAATATCAACTTGTAAAGGAACTGGGCCAAATAGCCCAGATTTTTAGGGTTACAGGGGTAGTTTAGTTTGGTAGAGAGGGGCGCTGCACATCACAATTTTTTTTGTGAGATAAAGAAAAACTGAGTGTCGAATTGAGAGAACATGCAATTTTAATGGCAGAATAAACTTTATTTGGTCAAAATCGGTCCAGAAACGGCTGAAATATCAATAAATATATTTCATCTTATAATTATTTGGGGCCCAAATAATTAGATGATTTTTTCAAATAATTAAAAAAATGCTTACACTTTTTCAAACATTTTCAAAAGCGTTTTTTAAATAGTTGTTGATGATCTATCTACTTAATCATTATTTCAATAGAACATCACATGCATTATTATGTATGAAAAATGGTTGAAACCAATGCCTTTTTCGAAAGCGCCCTCTTTTGTTTGAATGGCTCTTTTTGAATGATAACAGGCTTTTTACTTAGTCGTTTGTAATTTTGTATACCTTTTGAGCATGGTGGAGTAATAACTATTAGTTTATAATGTTACTGTCCAGGTTTGGTTACTAAAGTTCAGCCTTACCAAAACTAAACTACCCCTTTAAATATTAACTAAAAAGAAACAAGCCACAAGGCCTGTTGGTCTGTTATAAGGCCTGTTGAAAATACTCCGTCCAAGACCGGTCAAGAACTTGGTAATTGATTCCTTGTGGCCAATCAAACTCTTGTAAAAAGAAGAGTCAGGGTCAAAATCTGGGTTAAACTTTTTACAAGTATCATTTTTAGAAATCAATGTGATCAATCAACGCAACCATACTATAATAATGTATTTGTTTGCATGCCTGTATTAGGTTTGTGTTCTTTGGTTTATACTTCTCTTTTTTTCTTTTTTTTTCTCAGTGCTTAGAAACACTGTATTAAGCACTATATAAATGTTACATATTATTACTATCATTATCAAGAGATGAGCCACAAGACTCTATTAGTCTGCTTGATGGCCTGCTAAATGTACACTTGTAAGTCAAGACAGGTCAACAACCTGGTCATTAATTCCTTGAAGCCAATCAAACCCTTGTAAAAAAAAAATAGAGTCAAGACAAGATTGCGGTTCAATGTTTTACAGACCGCATTTAGAAAATCAACTTAAACGAGAAATAGGCCACTTGCTCTTCTAGTCAAGTAGGTACTAGGTTAACAAGATGACCACTTACTACTAACTGCCATAGAATGACGTCATGCAAGCGTGGGCAAAGTCAATTTCACGCACGGCTGTTTATTTTCGACACAAGCTAGACATGGAATGAAAATTCCATGCTAATTGATTTACAGATTTACAAGGAAATGCTACCATTGCCCCATTCAAGACTATTCCATGTTGTGACTGATCAGTGGCGGATCCGGGTGGGGGGGGGGGGGGGGGTTAGGGGGTTTAAACCACCCCTTGGGCTGCCAAGTGAAAATGTATCAGTGAAAAAAGTGAGAAAAAAGTGAGAAAAAAAATCACTTACGGGGGTTCAAAATACAAAAAAAAAAATCGCCGCTTTGCGGCTCATGGACGATGCTCCGCATCGTCATTGGGTCAAAACCCCCCCCCCCCCCTTAGCAAAAAGCTAGATCCGCCCCTGCTGATGGCATGCATTCTCTACAGCAAGCCTCCACACTAACTTGTTTCTGTACTGGCCCGTTCGGGCGAGTAAAATCATACAGATTTTGACATTTTACTTGCCCCAACATAAAATTTACTTGCCCTCTTACTTCTAGATGAGATTTGCACATATGAAATAACATTTTTCTCTCATAGTTGAACAATTATTTTGTTGCCCGATTGGGCAAGTGTTACTGTCGTGCCCTGTCTAAAGACCCCACCCTGAGTGACCTATCCCCATAGACCCCACCCACCCCACCCCACCCACCCCACCCCACCCCACCCAACCCAACCCCACCCCACCCCACCCCACCCACCCCACCTCCACCTCACCTCACCCCACCCCACCCCCACCTCACCTCACCCCCACCCCACTCTATCTTCTTCTTGGCTGATTCAGACCTTTTGATGAATATAACCAACAGCCTCAAATACCCATTGCATAGATCACCAGCTATCTATCTTCTTCTTGGCTGATACAGATAGACCTATGGATACAACCAACGGCCTGAAATGTTGCATAGATCTCCAGATTCTGCCTTCCTGAGTAATTTCACCCAGACAGCATCTGTTGAGGTCAGGTATTCCCGAGACCTCTGAACTCTGACTAAACTTACATTCAGATATAATAGTTCTGTAGATAATAGTCTAAACACGTCATCCTGTCTGCCCTATCTTTTAGAGGGGGGGGGGGTGGGGGGGGGGGGGGGGTGGTGTGAAGCCTCCTGAAGGGTTTTGCAAAGGCACCTACATTTGGGGTAATATTGCTTTTGAGCAGAGGTACATAACACTTCGGCAAAGCAAGTGACATTCTGCCAAAAGACACCTCTAATTATGGCAAATAAACTTCATATTATGGCGAATAAACTTCATATTATGGCAAATAAACTTCATATTATGGTAAAATCCAAGTAATTTCTGACAGATAAGGGGTGATAACCTTCCCCCCAAAGATATTGGGCAAAGGACCTCAGGTCCTACCCCCCTTCTCCCTCCCCCCCCACCCCCCCCCCCCCCCCCCGGAAAAAAATGTGCCTGTTTTCGTGGCAAGCTCAATATATCCTTTTGATAGACACCTGGTGGGTGATACAAGAGGCTTCAAATGTGAGTCAGTGATGAATAGACTGTATCAAAACAAACATTTGAGGAATGTTTATGTTCCCATTCCAGTTGCATAGATAAGTTGTGATTCATCTATAGCATCCCACAGTTTTGGAAGATTGGAAATTGACCATTGCTTTCGTTTATTGTAGATCCCTGCTTGAATACCTTCCTAAATCTGATCGATGTTAAAGGGGTAGTTCAGTTTTGGTATAGAGGGCGCTGCACAAAATAATTTGTTTGTGAGATTTATAAAAAAATGTGTACAATTTGAAAGAGCATACAATTCTAATGACAGAATAAACATTATTTGATCAAAATCGGTTCAAAAATGGCTGAAATATCAATAAATATATCCGATTAGAATAAATCCGGGCCCTAGATTTATTCAATGATTTTTTATTTTATTAAAAAAGTATGCTTTCACTTTTTCAAAAATGTTCAAAAGAGGTTTTTAAATAGTTGTTGATGATCTCTCTATTTAATCATTATTTCAACAAAACATCACATGCATAATTTTGTATGAAAAATGGTTGAAACCAACGCTTTTTCAGAGAGCGCCCTCTTGTGTTTTAATGGCTCTTTTTTAATGATAACGGGCTTTTTACTTAGTCGTTTGTAATTTTCTATACCTTTCAAGCATGGTGGAGTTATAACTATTAGTTTGTAATGTTATTTTGCAGGTTTTGGTTACTAAAGCTCAGTCTTACCAAAACTGTACTACATGTACCCCTTTAAGCATAAATTTGTGTCCAAGGTATGGGTTTGAGAATGATGAGAATGAAACAAAAAGTTGCTATCATAATCATACTAATCTAGTGGCATTCCTTTCTAAAATCATAACATTTTGTTCCTCTTTTTTTTTTAATCAAACTTGTATTATTAGCAGGATTTGCAGAAAAAAATTGAAAGTGACAAATGAACTGGTTCATTCTATCTCTAATTTCCCCCCACACCACAGAGCTCAAATGTTGTTCTTACATATTCTCAGTTAAGAAAGAGAAGGGCACCAATTCACTTTGAATGCTTCAGAGACAACCGTGTTTAAAGTTTGAGAGCCTTGTAGAAATAAATTTGAGCTCTCTTTTTAAAAGTATGATATATTTCCCAAAATTATAAACAATTATTTCAGAAACTAGGCATCACATAGAGAATGCTCCACCTACAAGATGGTATGCAGAACTCAATACGTGCCTTCGCACTTGTTGCGATTGCAAGATCACGTAACAAAATTCTAGTACGGCCAGTTCGCCAAACGACCTAGCAGCCGACGCTTTGTGTATAATGTCAATGGACCCTTCACTTCCTGGCATGACACCCGAAACTAAATGAAGATATTTATTCATGAATATTAATTTCATGACACTTTCAGTGCTAATTATGCAAAGAGAACAACATCTGTCTAACATTTCCAACAAATTCGATCATTTCTGTCACATGCAACAAACTGAATTTTAATGAACATATTTCGAAACTCGAATGCCACTTTGTATGGAAAAGCATTGAAATGTATTTTAGATATTCCATACTAGGGGGAAATCATATCAAGTTTGTCAGAAATGAATACTTAGTAGTTAAATGTGGGTTTGATCGGGTTCTTGATTTCGTTCTGCAGTTATACGAAACACAAAACCAATGGGGCCAATTACATACGTTTGCGTGCAATGTACGGCGCGGCAGGCATGCATGCAAGAATAAAGGAGAGTCATTTTTGTCAATCAAACTCGAGTTGTATCCTTGAATTTTACACAAACGATCGTATTTCTTGAATAATCTGAAAATGAATGTTGTTCTCGATATATGTTAGGCAATGACAGTGTTATAGAGTTGATATTCATGAATAAATATCTTCATTTAGTTTTGGGTGTCATGCCAGGAAGTAAAGGGTCCATTAACATTATACACAAAGCGTCGGCTGCTAGGTCGTTTGGCGATCCGGCCGTACTAGAATTTTGTCACGTGATCTTGCAATCGCAACAACTGCAAAGGCACGGTATTCGGCCAAAAACAACTTAATGCCCTTCTCACTCTCATGCAGTGATATTAGCTTGAAAACATTGGGACCTCTTCATGCGTAAGAGACAGGAAGCTGACATGATTATGAGTACATATGATTATGAGTACATGTAGAATACTTCCCTTGCTAGAGGGAGTGTCTCATCTGTTACAGCTACTTGATGAATTCATCCAATACATGGGCTGGCCTGGTTATATGATTGTGACTGGCTATATAGCAAAACCCTGAACAAAGTAAAAACATAAACCGAACACAAAAAGTAACTACCCCCCTAAAAACAGCTCATAATTTTATAACCAAGAATCGTTTTAAGATTTTGTCTCGCCAAAATATTTCAATGGTAGTTAGGCAAACAATGTGTAAACAAATAAGAGGTAACCATTACTCCATGGTTGAGTAAGTACACATTTGTTCGTGAAATTGCACTGTTTTACATTATTGTAATTAATGCATTTAACTACATGTGCCATTAAAAAATCAAAATGGATGGAATTTCAATCAGCATTGTTTATGCATTTAGTCACATGTGCTGTTTCACAACAATGTACAGCCATGCGCAAGTACTTGTGACTTTTCAAATTAGATCATTTTGTCTTTAATCTGAGCTCATTCAGCCATGAAGTGATGGATATCTCTGCTTTTCATACAAAATGTACATAACAACTGTAAAAATATTGTATTGGGGGGTAGTTACTTTTTGTGTTCGGTTTAGATTTTTGGAATCACATAGAGAATGCTTCCTCAAACTACAAGATGGTATGTGCATGGCTCTGATCAAGGGCACAAAAGTGTTACATATGAGGTGAATTTTAAAAGTCAATTATAGACTCTGGCAACATTATTTTTGTAATCTGCAAACATTATGAAACACATAGCTAAAAAATCAGACCTTAACAAATTGCCGTTTTGTCGTTAAACGGCAATCAGTAGCCAAATATCACTTCATCAAAAATGTTACGTACATAACTCGGTGTCCACTTCATGCTGATATTTCTCTATAATTTAACTTTTTCCTGACAAACTACATGTACATTAGATGTTAAAACATACCGTAAACAAAACTTAGAACCATTGCCATATCAACTTGTTTCAATTTAGTTATTAGAATATGGCCAAAACAAATGTGGACACTGAGTTATGTACGGTACATCTTATTCTCTACATGCTTTCTCTTTGCCTGATTGCCAGATATGGTTTTGCATTAGTCTGATAACAACTTCAATTGAAGGAATGATGTGTTTCCTGAATGAAATACAATTTGCAATGTGTAAATAGTTTGTAAACTACTATTTCAGGACTGAAATGTAAGATTTCTGTACTTAATCGTACATAACTGTGGACACCAAAAGTAAGTAGTTTTTACATTCAAATAATAACTTCTTGTTCCCTAAATTCAATAAATGTGTGTTTAAATGAAAATGCAGAAGGGTGCAATTCATGCTGTAAGAAATAAATTGATTTATTTATGATAATTTATTAAAATTTTTGATTGGTAGTAACGTACATAACTCGGTGTCTTTTCATAACGGTGTCTTGGTTATGTACATGACATGAAAAAGTTCAAACTGCAATATTTTGTAATATTCTTCTCACCAAATCAGACATGTGTATGTCTTATACATTTTTTACTACCTTACCATGACAAATAGCTAAAAAATAGGTGGTCTTATTGAAAAAACAAAACATGGAATACGTAGCTACATAACTGTCTCGTACATAACTCGGTGTCCACATTCATTGTTGATTAAATAACACATGGTTGAAATGGGGAATCCAATGTTATCAGTGCTCTTCATTCACCTATATTACACCATAACATTATCATTTTTAAAGAATACAATATGTTTTTGTATAGTTTATGTTGCACCGGTACGTACATAACTGTAGGACACCAAACATTTTCCATTTACAGAAATCTAAATATCTTTAAAACCATGGCCCAGAATGAAATGATCTGATTGGAAATCAAAGATTAAGTGGAACAAAACATTATAACATTGCAATCTTGTTAATAAATCAATTATTTATACACAATTCATCAGTTAGTAGGGTTTGAAATTTGCAGGACACCAAAGTTATGTACATATCACAAAAATTGTATCACGTGTAAATGGATTAAGAAAGTAAAAGAATAGGAATTAATGCAACAGAAATGTTAATTATTACATAGATTCTACATCAAGATTTAAAAAAATCATAAATATTGCATCCCATTACTAAAAATCAGGTAACCAATTAGTGCATGTTTTGAATGTAACATTTAAAGTGCTGAAAATAGGCCTTTTTTCATCATAAAATTGCTCTAAAATCTTTAATTTGCTCTAAAATCTTTAATTTGCTCTAAAATCTTTAATTTGAACTCAATGACACTGAAACCTTGTTTGGAGCTTCCCCAATGGTACTTTCTAATATAAAAATGCTAATTTGTGTCTGGTTCTCATGGTTTTGGATAATTGAACAATTTCCCAGTGTTCAATCTAAGTGTACCCTTGATCTGAGCCATGCACGTATGATTATAGTAGAGTAGTAGACTGCCTCACTAGCCAGAGGGAGTGTTTGATTTGTCACATCTACTTGATTCATTCATCCAATAAATGGGCTGGCCTGGATACATCATTGGTTGAGAGTGAAAAGGACATTAAGTCAATTTGTGTACTTCTGTGATAATCAAGTTGGGGAGTCCTGTAGGACTTGTAGGCTAATACAGCTCTCACATCTGATTTTTTGTTTAGAATTATTATTCCTAGAATTAGATATAACTGAACATTTTGCATCACAATGAGAATGCTTCCTCCTACAAGATGATGATTATAAGTAGACTGCTTCACAAGCTGGGAGAGTGTTTGATCTGTCACATCTACTGATTCATTCATTCACTACATGGGCTGTCCTGGATACATCGCTGGTTGAGAGTGAGAGAGACGTCGTTAAGTCACTGTTTGGGGAGTTAGTAGTCCTGAGTAGGATTGGCTAAAATACAGCTCTCAAATCTTATTTTTAAATTATTATTCCCAGAATTAGACATAATATCTGAACATTTGGCATCACTACTCCTACAAGGTTTCTGATCTGTCACATATACCCGAGTCATTTATCCAATACATGGGTTGGCCTGGATACATCATTGTTTGGAAGCAGAAGGAATTAAGTCACTGTTTGTACTTCTGTGATAATCAAGTTGGGGAGACTTGTAGGACCGGCTAATACAGCTCTAAAGACTTATTTTTAGAATTATTATTCCCAGAATTAGACATATCAGACAAATTGGCATCACATAGCATAGGGAATGCTTGCTCCTACATGATGATGTTATTATAGAAGTAGACTGTTTCACTAGCCAGAGGGAGTGTTTGATATGTCACAGCTACTTGATTCATTCATCCACTACATGGCTGGCCTGGATACATCGTTGTTGGAAGCAGAAGAATTCAGTCACTGTTTGCACTTCTGTGATAATCAAGTTGGGAGTCTTTTAGGACTGGCTAATACAGCTCTCACATCTTATTTTTTTACATTTTGTAAATTATTATTCCCAGAAATAGACATAGTATCTGAAAATGTGGTATCTCTCCTCTACAAGGTAACATGATTATAAGCAGACTACTTCCCTTGCTGGAGGGAGTGCCTGATCTGTCACATCTACTTCATTCATTTATCCACTGTAATTGTGTATACCTTTCAAGCATGGTGGAGTTATAACTATTAGTTTATAATGTTACTGTCCAGGTTTGGTTACTAAAATTCAGCCTTACCAAAACTGTACTACCCCTTTAAACTCTTATTTTGTTCCAATTGTCTTTAATTTAGTATTTTTGGATCCCCATGTTCTAAGCTTTCCAGAAATGTATGGTTTGTAGGGGGTAGCTTCAATGGTTAGAAAGATATATTCCCGATATAGTAAAAGTGTGCAAAAATGTCAAATAATACCCCACTGGGCCCCTTAAATGTGATTTTTTTTTGGGTCCAAACCAGCATATATATAAAAATGGATTACATGGAAATTATTGCAGCTAAAGCAATACTAACAATGCAATCAGTTCTCAGAACCATTTTCCATACATACATAAACATAAACTAGTTGGGCAACTAGAATTAGTTTCATTTTAAAACAATACAATTAAAAAAAAAATTGTCAAACTAAACAACAGGGGAAAAAATAGAAAAGTGCATACATCTACTGGAGATGTGAACTAACTTTCATCTTTCATGAATGGCAAATCATTAACTAAGGCCGGGTTAGCTGCACAGTAGATCCCTCCCCCCCCCCCCCCCCCCCCCCAGTTTTACATCAGCCACGCCATGTTCTCTCTCAACACATCCATTCAACTACTGTTCTGTTCTTTCTTTTACTTCTCCCTGGTAACTCCATCTCCAGCACTCTTCTTCATATACCCTGACTCACTCAAACAATCACCATATCCATCCTCTCATCATATCCATAAACCTCCTCTTCTTCCTCTCTTACCCCTACTAGGCAACTCCATCCTGCATCCTTCTCCCCATATACCCTCCCACCACCCACCCCACCCCCTCTCCTCATATCCATGAACCTCCTCTGCTACCTTCCTCTCTTACCCCTACTAGGCAACTCCATCCTGCATCCTTCTCCCCATATACCCTCCCACCACCCACCCCCACCCCCTCTCCTCATATCCACGAACCTCCTCTTCTATCTTCCTCTCTTACCCCTACTAGGCAACTCCATCCTGCATCCTTCTCCCCAATATACCTCCCACCACCCACCCCACCCCCTCTCCTCATATCCATGAACCTCCTCTTCTACCTTCCTCTCTTACCCCTACTAGGCAACTCCATCCTGCATCCTTCTCCCCATATACCCTCCCACCACCCACCCCACCCCCTCTCCTCATATCCATGAACCTCCTCTTCTACCTTCCTCTCTTACCCCTACTAGGCAACTCCATCCTGCATCCTTCTCCCCATATACCCTCCCACCACCCATCCCACCCCCTCTCCTCATATCCATGAACCTCCTCTTCTACCTTCCTCTCTTACCCCTACTAGGCAACTCCATCCTGCATCCTTCTCCCCATATACCCTCCACCACCCATCCCACCCCCTCTCCTCATATCCATGAACCTCCTCTTCTACCTTCCTCTCTTACCCCTACTAGGCAACTCCATCCTGCATCCTTCTCCCATATACCCTCCCACCACCCACCCCACCCCCTCTCCTCATATCCATGAACCTCCTCTTCTACCTTCCTCTCTTACCCCTACTAGGCAACTCCATCCTGCATCCTTCTCCCCATATACCCTCCCACCACCCATCCCACCCCCTCTCCTCATATCCATGAACCTCCTCTTCTACCTTCCTCTCTACCCCTACTAGGCAACTCCATCCTGCATTCTTCTCCCCATATACCCTCCCACCACCCATCCCACCCCCTCTCCTCATATCCATGAACCTCCTCTTCTACCTTCCTCTCTTACCCCTACTAGGCAACTCCATCCTGCAACCTTCTCCCCATATACCCTCCCACCACCCACCCCACCCCCTCTCCTCATATCCATGAACCTCTCTTCTACCTTCCTCTCTTACCCCTACTAGGCAACTCCATCCTGCATCCTTCTCCCCATATACCCTCCCACCACCCACCCCACCCCCTCTCCTCATATCCATGAACCTCCTCTTCTACCTTCCTCTCTTACCCCTACTAGGCAACTCCATCCTGCATCCTTCTCCCCATATACCCTCCCACCACCCACCCCACCCCCTCTCCTCATATCCATGAACCTCCTCTTCTACCTTCCTCTCTTACCCCTACTAGGCAACTCCATCCTGCATCCTTCTCCCCATATACCCTCCCACCACCCACCCCACCCCCCTCTCCTCATATCCATGAACCTCCTCTTCTACCTTCCTCTCTTACCCCTACTAGGCAACTCCATCCTGCATCCTTCTCCCCATATACCCTCCCACCACCCACCCCACCCCCTCTCCTCATATCCATGAACCTCCTCTTCTTACCTTCCTCTCTTACCCCTACTAGGCAACTCCATCCTGCATCCTTCTCCCCATATACCCTCCACCACCCATCCCACCCCCTCTCCTCATATCCATGACCTCCTCTTCTACCTTCCTCTCTTACCCCTACTAGGCAACTCCATCCTGCATCCTTCTCCCCATATACCCTCCCACCACCCACCCCACCCCCTCTCCTCATATCCATGAACCTCTCTTCTACCTTCCTCTCTTACCCCTACTAGGCAACTCCATCCTGCATCCTTCTCCCATATACCCTCCCACCACCCATCCCACCCCCTCTCCTCATATCCATGAACCTCCTCTTCTACCTTCCTCTCTTACCCCTACTAGGCAACTCCATCCTGCATTCTTCTCCCCATATACCCTCCACCACCCACCCCACCCCCTCTCCTCATATCCATGAACCTCCTCTTCTACCTTCCTCTCTTACCCCTACTAGGCAACTCCATCCTGCATCCTTCTCCCCATATACCCTCCACCACCCACCCACCCCCTCTCCTCATATCCATGAACCTCCTCTTCTACCTTCCTCTCTTACCCCTACTAGGCAACTCCATCCTGCATCCTTCTCCCCATATACCTCCCACCAACCCATCCCACCCCCTCTCCTCATATCCATGAACCTCCTCTTCTACCTTCCTCTCTTACCCCTACTAGGCAACTCCATCCTGCATTCTTCTCCCCATATACCCTCCCACCACCCACCCCACCCCCTCTCCTCATATCCATGAACCTCCTCTTCTACCTTCCTCTCTTACCCCTACTAGGCAACTCCATCCTGCATCCTTCTCCCCATATACCCTCCCACCACCCACCCCTACCCCCTCTCCTCATATCCATGAACCTCCTCTTCTATCTTCCTCTCTTACCCCTACTAGGCAACTCATCCTGCATCCTTCTCCCCATATACCCTCCCACCACCCACCCCACCCCCTCTCCTCATATCATGAACCTCCTCTTCTATCTTCCTCTCTTACCCCTACTAGGCAACTCCATCCTGCATCCTTCTCCCCATATACCCTCCCACCACCCACCCCACCCCTCTCTCATATCCATGAACCTCCTCTTCTACCTTCCTCTCTTACCCTACTAGGCAACTCCATCCTGCATCCTTCTCCCCATATACCCTCCCACCACCCATCCCACCCCTCTCCTCATATCCATGAACCTCCTCTTCTACCTTCCTCTCTTACCCCTACTAGGCAACTCCATCCTGCATCCTTCTCCCCATATACCCTCCCACCACCCACCCCACCCCCTCTCCTCATATCCATGAACCTCCTCTTCTACCTTCCTCTCTTACCCCTACTAGGCAACTCCATCCTGCATCCTTCTCCCATATACCCTCCCACCACCCATCCCACCCCCTCTCCTCATATCCATGAACCTCCTCTTCTACCTTCCTCTCTTACCCCTACTAGGCAACTCCATTCCTGCATCCTTCTCCCCATATACCCCTCCCACCACCCACCCCACCCCCTCTCCTCATATCCATGAACCTCCTCTTCTATCTTCCTCTCTTACCCCTACTAGGCAACTCCATCCTGCATCCTTCTCCCCATATACCCTCCCACCACCCATCCCACCCCCTCTCCTCATATCCATGAACCTCCTCTTCTACCTTCGTCTCTTACCCCCTACTAGGCAACTCCATCCTGCATCCTTCTCCCCATATACCCTCCCACCACCCACCCCACCCCCTCTCCTCATATCCATGAACCTCCTCTTCTATCTTCCTCTCCTTGGCAACTCCATCCCCAGCATCCATTTCCCTTCACACTCTGTCTCCATCCTTTGATGTATCATAGTAGTAAGACCCCCCCCCCATTTCAGTGCATCCTCCTAGTTTATCGTCCTATGTTATACTATTGACCCTCATCTCCTCTCTAAATATATCCATAAACCTCCTCTTCGATCTTTCTCTCTTCCGCTACTTGGCAACTCCATCCCCAGCATCCATTTCCCTTCACACCCTGTCTCCATCCTTTTAATGATTTATCCCAGTAAGATTGAACTCTGGAATGTCCCCGTTCAATGCCTCCTCCTATGTTACACCATTCACCCCCATGATATCATCCCTACCACAACCTCCTCCATAACCACCTCCTCCTATGTTACACCATTCACCCCCATGATATCATCCCTACCACCACAACCTCCTCCACAAACCACCTCCTCCTATGTTACACCATTCACCCTGTGATATCATCCCTACCACAACCTCCTTTATAAACCACCTCCTCCTATGTTACACCATTCACCCCCATGATATCATCCCTACCACAACCTCCTCCATAAACCACCTCCTCCTATGTTACACCATTCACCCCCATGATATCATCCCTACCACCACAACCTCCTCCACAAACCACCCCTCCTATGTTACACCATTCACCCTGTGATATCATCCCTACCACAACCTCCTTTATAAACCACCTCCTCCTATGTTACACCATTCACCCCCATGATATCATCCCTACCACAACCTCCTCCATAAACCACCTCCTCCTATGTTACACCATTCACCCCCATGATATCATCCCTACCACAACCTCCTCCACAAACCACCTCCTCCTATGTTACACCATTCACCCCCATGATATCATCCCTACCACCACAACCTCCTCCATAAACCACCTCCTCCTATGTTACACCATTCACCCCCATGATATCATCCCTACCACCACAACCTCCTCCACAAACCACCTCCTCCTATGTTACACCATTCACCCTGTGATATCATCCCTACCACAACCTCCTTTATAAACCACCTCCTCCTATGTTACACCATTCACCCCCATGATATCATCCCTACCACAACCTCCTCCATAAACCACCTCCTCCTATGTTACACCATTCACCCCCATGATATCATCCCTACCACAACCTCCTTTATAAACCACCTCCTCCTATGTTACACCATTCACCCCCATGATATCATCCCTACCACCACAACCTCCTCCACAAACCACCTCCTCCATAAACCACCTCCTCCTATGTTACACCATTCACCCCCATGATATCATCCCTACCACCACAACCTCCTCCACAAACCACCTCCTCCTATGTTACACCATTCACCCCCATGATATCATCCCTACCACAACCTCCTTTATAAACCACCTCCTCCTATGTTACACCATTCACCCCCATGATATCATCCCTACCACAACCTCCTCCACAAACCACCTCCTCCTATGTTACACCATTCACCCCCATGATATCATCCCTACCACAACCTCCTCCACAAACCACCTCCTCCTATGTTACACCATTCACCCCCATGATATCATCCCTACCACAACCTCCTTTATAAACCACCTCCTCCTATGTTACACCATTCACCCCCATGATATCATCCCTACCACAACCTCCTCCATAAACCACCTCCTCCTATGTTACACCATTCACCCCCATGATATCATCCCTACCACAACCTCCTCCACAAACCACCTCCTCCTATGTTACACCATTCACCCCCATGATATCATCCCTACCACAACCTCCTCCACAAACCACCTCCTCCTATGTTACACCATTCACCCCCATGATATCATCCCTACCACCACAACCTCCTCCACAAACCACCTCCTCCTATGTTACACCATTCACCCCCATGATATCATCCCTACCACAACCTCCTCCATAACTCTGGAATGTCCCCGTTCAATGCCTCCTCCTATGTTACACCATTCACCCCCATGATATCATCCCTACCACAACCTCCTCCACAAACCACCTCCTCCTATGTTACACCATTCACCCCCATGATATCATCCCTACCACAACCTCCTCCATAAACCACCTCCTCCTATGTTACACCATTCACCCCCATGATATCATCCCTACCACAACCTCCTCTATAAACCACCTCCTCCTATGTTACACCATTCACCCCCATGATATCATCCCTACCACCACCTCCTCCATAAACCACCTCCTCCTATGTTACACCATTCACCCCCATGATATCATCCCTACCACCACAACCTCCTCCACAAACCACCTCCTCCTATGTTACACCATTCACCCTGTGATATCATCCCTACCACAACCTCCTCCACAAACCACCTCCTCCTATGTTACACCATTCACCCCCATGATATCATCCCTACCACAACCTCCTTTATAAACCACCTCCTCCTATGTTACACCATTCACCCCCATGATATCATCCCTACCACAACCTCCTCCATAAACCACCTCCTCCTATGTTACACCATTCACCCCCGTGATATCATCCCTACCACAACCTCCTCCACAAACCACCTCCTCCTATGTTACACCATTCACCCCCATGATATCATCCCTACCACAACCTCCTCCACAAACCACCTCCTCCTATGTTACACCATTCACCCTGTGATATCATCCCTACCACAACCTCCTCCATAAACCACCTCCTCCTATGTTACACCATTCACCCCCATGATATCATCCCTACCACAACCTCCTCCATAAACCACCTCCTCCTATGTTACACCATTCACCCCCATGATATCATCCCTACCACAACCTCCTCCACAAACCACCTCCTCCTATGTTACACCATTCACCCCCATGATATCATCCCTACCACAACCTCCTCCATAAACCACCTCCTCCTATGTTACACCATTCACCCCCATGATATCATCCCTACCACAACCTCCTTTATAAACCACCTCCTCCTATGTTACACCATTCACCCCCATGATATCATCCCTACCACAACCTCCTTTATAAACCACCTCCTCCTATGTTACACCATTCACCCCCATGATATCATCCCTACCACAACCTCCTCCATAAACCACCTCCTCCTATGTTACACCATTCACCCCCATGATATCATCCCTACCACAACCTCCTTTATAAACCACCTCCTCCTATGTTACACCATTCACCCCCATGATATCATCCCTACCACAACCTCCTCCATAAACCACCTCCTCCTATGTTACACCATTCACCCCCATGATATCATCCCTACCACAACCTCCTTTATAAACCACCTCCTCCTATGTTACACCATTCACCCCCATGATATCATCCCTACCACCACAACCTCCTCCACAAACCACCTCCTCCTATGTTACACCATTCACCCCCATGATATCATCCCTACCACAACCTCCTCCATAAACCACCTCCTCCTATGTTACACCATTCACCCCCATGATATCATCCCTACCACCACAACCTCCTCCATAAACCACCTCCACTCTACCTCTCTACAAATGGCTTCCCATAATTGTAAGTCCAACTGTGTTAAGTTCCACTCGGGATCTTTGTGAACCCCCCCCCCCCCCCCCCCCCCAGTCCTCCTCTTTTCCTTCTGGAAATCAATCCCCAGCATTATTATATCTTTACATTACCATGACTGAACAATTTTATCCTGTTCAGTGTGCATCCATGTTACACCGTTCAGCCATCCCCTGTGTCATCTCTCAACACATCCATATTCCATTTAGTGTATCTTTGTTTTTTCAAAGTTACTTCTCTTGAGAAAACAAAATGAAAACGGCGGCGCTGCCTTTCCAATCATCATTAAAAGTCCCATCCCGCTGGGCCTCCCGCCAAATTTACAGCATTATCACTTTACGACTTAAAGGGATAGTTGAGTTTTGGTATTTAGGCACTACACAAACTTTTGTTTTGTTTTGATAATGAAAAACTGAGTGCCAAATTTGAAAGAGCATACAATTATAATAAGAATAAACTTTGATCAAAATTGGTTCAGAAATGGCTGAAATTATATCCATAAACATTTACCATTTGTAATAATTGTGGAGCCCCACAACTATTTGATAATGTGGAACCAGCCGATAAACAAAATTTAAAATGCTTCCTCTTTTCAAAAATGTATAAAAGAGGTTTTTAAATAGTTGTTGGTTATCTCTCTATCTAATCACTACCACAAAGCATCACATGCACAATATTTTATTTTAAATGGTTGAAACCAATGATTTTTTAGAAAGCGCCATCTTGAGTTTTACCGGCTCTTTTTGAATGATAATATGCTTTACTACCTTTTTGTTATACCTTTCAAGCATGGTGGAGTAATAACTATTAGTTTGTAATTTAATGGTGTGACAGGTTTTGGTAACTAAAATTCAGTTTGACCAAAACTGTACTCTCTTTTTACCAAAACTCAACTATGCCTTTAAAAGGATCTATAGGCTACATGGGAGACACATTGTATCATAAATAAAATAAAGTCAGAATAACTCTGTCTGATGCAGCATGTGCTTACTTCCCAGGAGTGCTGAGGGAGGAAATTGAAAAATTGTCGTTGAGGAAAGAAGCGCTACTGCAGTGTCAGTTATTACACCATTATGATATTAAGTATCCACCCCTTGCCTACAGCATGGCTTGACACTAGAACTTGACTGATTGCCTACCAATGACACCATAGGCGTAGGAGGCCACCCCCCCCCCCCCCCCCTCCCCCCTTGGAGTTTTGAGAACGGCCTTGCCTACAGCATGGCTTGACACTACAACTTGACTGATTGCCTACCAATGACACCATAGGCGTAGGAGGCCAACCCCCCCCCCCCCCCCCCCTTAGAGTTTTGAGAACGGCCTTGCCTACAGCATGGCTTGACACTAGAACTTGACTGATTGCCTACCAATGACACCATAGGCGTAGGAGGCCACCCCCCCCCCCCCCCTCCCCCCTTGGAGTTTTGAGAACGGCCTTGCCTACAGCATGGCTTGACACTAGAACTTGACTGATTGCCTACCAATGACACCATAGGTGTAGGAGGCCACCCCCCCCCCCCCCCCTCCCCCCTTGGAGTTTTGAGAACGGCCTTGCCTACAGCATGGCTTGACACTAGAACTTGACTGATTGCCTACCAATGACACCATAGGTGTAGGAGGCCACCCCCCCCCCCCCCCCCTCCCCCCTTGGAGTTTTGAGAACGGCCTTGCCTACAGCATGGCTTGACACTAGAACTTGACTGATTGCCTACCACTGACACCATAGGGCAATTCCAAGGTAACAGCGTGACGGTAGGAGGGTGTTTCTCACAATGAAAGTCTAAATAACTCACAAAATAAAAAATGTCCAGAACCAAATTTTGATATGCATCTGTTACCACTATCCTACTAATTATTTACAATAGGAAAGAAAATCAAAATTCCCACTAAATTATGAATTATGAATATCAATATCTGCGGTAACAGCGTGACGGCAAAAAGACATGGGTTTCTTACATGGTAAGAAACTAAGCAAACTCTGTGAACTACAGGAACATTTTGCAATTTTGTCACATTGATTCTTTGTACTAGACATCAAGCTAGAACATCCAAATAAAAATGTAGAAAAAATCCAATGTTCATAGTAAATATGATATCATAAATGTATCTGTGCACGGTAACAGCGTGACGGTAACAGCGTGACCTCTGAATTGTACATGGGCAATTCCATAAATTCGGACGTACATTTCACACACTTCAATTAGGTACTAAAGGAGAAGTAAATGTAAATCATAAGATTTTATGTGATCAATAGATTGCTTATGATGAGTAGAAAATAATAATATGACTTATTCAGATTTTACCACCATAATGACCTTGTACCAATCAAAAAACACTGCATGGTCGGACGTACGCAGAGAAAATGATTTTTCTGACAAGAGGATTTCAACTGGAAAACTCTGTGAAGTTTATTGTTTTTGGGGGCCAAATCATCTATTACCATTTGACTAAGAATTGAAATGATGGGAAATATTTTTAAAAAATTAATATTTTCCCTTCGAAGCATGGAATATTTACGTTTTATTTTCGTGTCGGACGTACAAGACTGCCGTGTCGGACGTACATGTGTTATACCAATGCAAATCTACTTGCTGCTGAAATATTTGCTGTAAATAGACACTTTAAGTCATTTTTAGTAACAAATGTTGTCTTAAATGGTAGATATAAACATGTTATCACTGTACAAGTTTTCAAGTTTCAAGTTTCCAGTTTATTTATTTATCTTTCTTATATAACACACATTACAAATATGTCATGAACATAGCAGATTAACAAAAAAAAAAAAAAAATATGGCGTTACAATAGAAAGATGAGGTGACCTTGTGGAATTAAGGTCCCTCGTGTGTATCATATGGGTATGTCCAGATAGACAAACTCATCAAATAAAAGTACTACATGCATTAAAATGCTTACAAACTAAACTAACTAATGAACTGAAAAAGATATAAACATAAATAAGTGCGATAAAATCTACTGACTACTAAATAATGACTATTTACAGGAAAAGCAGGAAAATACTACGAGTAACAGGACAAAATACAAGGTAGTGGGAGAGAGAGGGGCAATACAGACTGAAACACAGACAGAACAAAACAAGACAGACAGATGATTTGAGAAACAGGAGTAGAATTAGAAGTAAGCAGACCTATATATATAAGCAAATAATTTTCCTACATTGTATATAATGATTACAAAAAACCTATAAATCTAGGCAATATCGACTCAAAAAAAGTAACTTCAGTTTGCGCTTAAAAACATAAGTACTGACCGATTGCGCTATTCTTGGTTCAAGGGAGTTCCAAAACCTAGGTCCAGTGGACCCCAATGTCGTCAGGGCGAATTGCGTTCTAACAAGAGGTAAATGATATGCTTGCGCGTGTCGTGTAGAATAATTATGAACTTGGTTATTTTTCTTAAATATTCTGGCCAAGGCTACTGGCAGCAAACCTGCATTCAAATCATACATAAGAGCTCCTAGTTGTAAATAATAAATATCTTCAACTTTCAAAACACTACTATTATTAAAAAGGACATCGGTATGTGCAAGATAATGAGTATTACAAACAATTCTTATTACTCTTTTCTGTACCAAAAGTAAATTTTTCTAGTTGAGATTTTAACGAGTTACCCCAAGCAAGTACACCATAGTTTAAATATGGCAAAATTAAAGTTGTATATAATATACGTAAAATACTTTGAGGGAACACACATTTTAATTTATAGATTACACCAGTATTTCTTAGATTGTGGCAGTATAATACAAATAAAAACACAATTAATCTTCACTAACATGAATATGCACTGATGGGACTACATGAACTAGATTTATAATGTAAATTTGAAGTTTAGGGTTGATTTTTAATCACAAAATGCATGTTTGTTGTTCTTTCCTACTAAGAAAATTGTTAAATGGCCTAAGTGAGTCAAAATTAAATAATAATTATACAACATGGTCCATCTACAGTATGTTTTTATGATACATTTTTTAATGACAGCATGATAGTGTGTAGTATTAGTATGTAAATACCCATACAAAAATGTGACTATGGAATGTCCAGCCATATTATGATGATTCGTTAGAATTAGGGATATGAATCACTAAGTAATTGAGAGATATTACTTTTGAATACACTCTTTAATCATACAGATAGGATACAGTGTGAATTTAATTTTTTTAGGCTGGCAAAAACCTATTCATTTCAATGCCGTGTCGGACGTACATGGTCGGACGTACTCAAAAAGTGTACGTCCGACCACCCATTTTTTCCTTAATTAGTGATGATTGGAATTTTTTTTTTTACTCTCTGTGTAGAGGGGTTAGAACTTGTTTTGCATTGACATCCTGCTCTTTATTGGGTTCTTTGTCTTTTCGTGAAATTAAAAATAAGTGTTTTTCCGTGTCGGACGTACATGACAAAAATAGTCCTGATATTAATTAGCTACAAATTGTAATTAAGAGAGTATTTTTCTAATTTATGTGTGGTAATGGATTCAGAAAGTTATACTGTGTACATCTATCATGGTCAATTTATTATTCAGTCTATTTTAATTGAAATAGATAAAAAGATCAAATGGTATGTTACAGCAAAGAAAAATCAGCAATTTCAGTATGCCTTGATTTGGAAGGGTCTCATGACCTTGATCTTGATACATTTTTGTTTTAATGAATGGTTTTTGACAGTTCACATTATTACCTTCAAATTGATGTATCATTTGGACCAATATGATGATTTTGAAATTTTGGCCTACTGGTTGACATATTTATGGAATTGCCCACATGTTATATATATGGGAGATATTGATGAGATGAATAGGATTATATAATTTTGATGTAGTCATCTAGAATCTATACAGAACTAGATGAATGGGTAATATAACCCAGATGCTCTGAAATGATGGTTCGCATGACACAAATTTGCAGCCTAGCGCCCTCTATTGATCAAAAATGTTTTTGGACAAAACTGAAATTCTTATCTTTTTCAGAATTTAGTTTGAGGAACCATCAAATATCAAACCCAAAATACATACTTAAATGCAACAATGAAATATTAGACCTTTGAGATCTGACCTTTGACCTTATTTCTCAAATTAGCATACAAATGTTTAATTTTATGTGGCACAGTGCATATCTGCAAGTGATTTGTTTCATGTAACATGATTTCAATGTCAGTAAAATTTTGTGTTTGAATGGGTAATTATCCGAGTGACCTTTGACCTGTGCTCCAAACATTTTCATAGAATTTTCTTTTATTTACAGTACTCTTTCTAACATTAATTCTGGCATTTTTTTGTGAGATAAAAAATAAACTACAATAATTTGACCTGCTGACCTTTGACCCCATGACCAAATTCTATAATCAGGTCATCTACTTCACTGAACGCATACCAGTATTAATTATCATGTCATCCTTCAAGGATTCTTGAAATATCTTGAGAATAATATATTTTTTGCATATTAATTAGCTGTGACCTTTGACCTTTGACCTCATGGCCCCAAAGTGTATCAGATAATCCATACCTCTGAATAAATGTCTTGTACAAAGTTTGAACAGAATCCATCCAACGATTCTTGAGATATTGCAAAAAAAAAGTAGGTTGTGTCACGCTGTTACCCAAAAAGTAACAGCGTGACCAAATTGATATTGCTTAGATTAATTAGTGGTAAAAGATAATGCTGCTATTTAGCATCCATAATATAGCCCTATGGGTGAATGAAGAAGAAAAAACAAAAAATTTCATTCCCATTCATATTTTTCCAGAAATATTAAAAATACCTGTTTTTAGGGTAACAGCGTGACATATAGACGACTATAAATGAAACAGTCACTGAAGCAGAACAAAGAGCGAAAATGCCGAAATAGATATTTATCTGATAAATTGAAGTAATGTTCTTACCAACACTGAAAGAAAATTTTATGAAAACCTATTTTTGCAGCTCTTTATAAGCTAAATATTTACAAGTATATTTTGTGAAAATAATTGAAAATTAATTTATGCTAATTAATTCCTATGAAATAATAGTTTACGCCAACAATTTTTTTGAACAAAATGCATTTCTGAATAGTTTAATCTTTAAGCTTTAATTTGATACCAAATATGTTATGATTCGACGAATTTGAAAAATGGGTGCTTATGTCAATGTTTGCTTGGAATTGCCCCATAGGCATAGGAGGCGGGGGGCTGCAGCCCCCACCCCCCCCCCCCCCCCCCCTCCCACCTTAGAGTTTTGTAAATGGCCATATTCGGGAAAAACAATGTCATATTTAGGCAAACTCATGATACATTTGGGCAAAGTCATCTTATTTTCGGGCAAAATCGTGTTATTTTCGGACTAAGCCATAAAAACATATAATTTTCTGGCTTAAAAAAAAGCAAGGACCTTTTTTGTTGTTGTTTTTTGCTTGTCGGGTGAAAAGTCGGGAAGGAAAATTATTTGGGCTAAATACCTCAGCCCCCCTGATAAAAATATTCCCCTACACCCATCTCTCCATAACGTAAAATCATCTGCTCCATTTCCATTCACCATAAACTAATGCCCCATTTTACAACTTTAATCTAATTGATAATAACAGCATCGCACTACATTACCACTGACACCACAACATGAGAATGTGTTCAACCCAATCAGGACTGATTCAATCATTCAATATACTTGGTCTTACGGTAGTTATTATCATTCATAATTGAAGAACTTGAAAAGATTATGTTGTGAGCACAGAAACATAATCATTATCCTTGACCTTCAATTTCTAACGAACAATCACCTGCTCCATTGCCTTTCTAACTAATGCCACATTCCAGAAATTAAATCTAATTAATAATTACCACATGTCATTACCACACGCCACACCAGTGGACGTGGTGTGGCGAGATTGGTAGAGCGTGTGCCTTCCAATCGTGAGGTCCCGAGTTCGAACCCAACGTATGCCCATCGCGATTTTCCTTCAGCAAGAAAATTATCCACATTTGCTGCTCTCGACCCAGGTGTATAAATGGGTACCCGGAAGGATGGAAAGGAGTTACTTAGCACTGTGTGCACCTACGAGGTTGCCTAGCTGGAATGCTCCCCAGGGAGTGGACAATGTGCACTTTGTGTGCTGGATTGAGTGCAGTATGAATCCGATGACCGGGGTAATAATAGTGATGCGCCGCGAGCATCGAAAGACGGAACGTGCGCTATATAAGTAGCCACCATTATTATTATTATTATGTCACTACCATTAACACTACATCATTAACTATGCTCAACCCAGTCAGAACTGATTTAATATAAAATGTATAAAATATTAAAATTATCATTGTAATAACAAAAATTATGTTTGAGCACAGAAACATAATCAGTACCCTTGACCTTCATTTTCAAAAGAGAAATCCTTCCTCGTTAATGAAAAATCATCTGCTCCATTTCCATTCACCATAAACTAATGCCCCATTTTACAACTTTAATCTAATTGATAATAACAGCATCTCACTTCAATACCAATGACACCACAACAGGAGAATGTGCTCAACCCAGTCAAGACCGATTTAATATAAATTTGTCTTACTACGGAATTCATTTATAATTGAAGAACTGGAAATGATTATTATAATATAATTTAGGGCTGAGTCAAATGGGTTTTTTTTGTATACCCGTATCCGAGAATTTGAATTCGGTATCCGACCTTCACGGTTGGATACTGAGCGGCTATCCGTTTGGACTCAGTACTAATATAATTTATAATTGAAGAACTAGAAAAGATTTTGTGTTTTACCAGTTCAGGACTGATTCAATACACAAGTCTTCCTCCAGAATTCATTTATTATTGAAGAACTGGAAAAGTTGATGTTTTGAGCACAAGGATATTACCAGTATCCTTCAACTTTCAAACTCCCATTGATGTACAATAAACTACTCCATTAATCTCTATAATGCCCCATTCCACAAATTAAAGGGCAATGAAACTCAAGCAAACTGTTGCTTTCATAGACTTGAAGAGATTAGGAGGAATAATCTCTGAAAGTTAAGAGCATAATCGGGCCATAGACAAGAAAACTGTGGCTCTTTGAAGATGCCCATTAATTCCCATGGGGAATTCAAATTGGCAATGCACTCTGATAAGTTTGTGGACTACTCCCCATATGTTTTGTACACAAATTTCCCCATTTTTACAGTTTTCTTCATAGTCACGCTTTTCCATTCCCCAAACACACGATATGCTGTGTATAAATGTATTCCACAAATGTATTCTTCTCGCAGCCTCGCAGGATCGCAGGCACCAAAATCAGCGATTTCCAATACAATTTGATCAGATAATTACCTGATTAACACAATCGAAGGAAACAATCAACACATATTTCCGATATAGAAATGCAGTGATCGGAACATGTTGAGATATTAGTGCGGAGAGAGGCAAATTCTGTACGAAAATCAACTGTATTGTGCATAGGCTATGTACTGTGTGTTGTGTTGTGTTGTGTGATGTGTGTGTGTGTGTGTGTGTGTGTGAGTGATCGAGTGAAAGTCCAACGTCCACGAAACGGATTTTTTTAGATCACAGATCATAGTCAGATGATATAACAGTTGTTAACTTTGTTGTCGGGAAAATCATGGAATGTTCCAATCCTTGCGATTTTAAATGCTATTTCGTGAAGAAAATAAGTCCCTTGACTACGTCTCGGAACTTATTTACCCTTCCCTCAATAGCATTTAAAATCCCTCGGATGGAACATTCCGTGATGATCCCTCCACCACCAAAGGGAATAGAATCAAGTTATTATGGTTTATTTTATGATAGAATGAGTTATTAAAGCAATTTGTGCAGTTAACAAGTCATGAAAGTGTTCAGTTTCATATTTTATGACAATTAAATTTTAGTGAATTGACCCTCCCCTTTACCATGAAATCGGCAGAGCAAAGTGGCTCTGTGCGTGACGTAAGAGCCGAGCTTTGCGCTCCCAACAGCTCTAGCTCGAACAGCGATCTACACGCAATTGTTCATAGAGTGGACGCAGTTCTACTCTCTCAAAACGATTGAATATTGCCTGAATAATCAATATCTGACACACAGTTGTCCTCTCATGTCCTGAAACATATCCTAATGTCAATATTCATGTCATTATTGGCATTGAAAAAGTGTCAATCTCCGTAAAATAAATCTTTACAACTCAATCCATTTTGCCGAATTGTTGTTCATATGTACACGGAGATAGTATGAAAAACAAAGCTATTATAGCTGTGTTTCAAAAGAAAATTACCTAGTAGAATCATGTTCCGAGCTAGAATTGCCTTTGTTATAACAATATATAATATTTCTTATCCATTTCAATATGTCAATAACTGGTAGAATAGTGTATTTCTCACCATTTTGTTTTGGTTTTGTTTCGTTTCGTAAAAGTTTCGTCCATCGAGAAATACATGCAAGCGCACGATCGTATACCCGGCCGTATACTATGCATATTGTGTATGTTATTGAACTAAAAGTAGTTCCAACGTATGCGCTATATAATATTCGAAACTTTCTACAGTCCACACGATCACGATCTCACTCTAGAATTACATCTGACAGTTCAACATGGATGAAGAATTTCAACAAAACAGCCTGTTAATGGACTTCGAGGTATCCGTGGAGGAGCAAGCTAGCTAGCTAACATGTGCACTCGTTTGTTTTGATGCGCGCGCAGGAAATGTAAATCCGCCAGCGCTATCAGCCGTATAGGTAATGCGGCTGCCAATGTTCAGAGAAATCGCGGATGAATCGTAACAACACAGGAGATCGCGAATCTAATTCACTCGACTTTTCAAGCTAAACCATGAAACTAGCCATGATAGATCGACTAAAGTAATAACTATTCTTCGTTTTTTAAAATTTCATTTGATTCATAATGATTATTAACTGTTTGTTTCCATAATGGAAGTGGTAAATTCTCCGTCTGATATGTCAAAGTGAAACTACATGTTGGTAAAAAAATCTGTGCAGGCCTGACACAGTCGTATAGTTTCCCCTTCTTTTTTCACCTTTTTCAACTTTTTTTGTCACAAACAATACATTTGTTGGAATATCATGATGAAAACATAAATGAGAAGCAAATTACAAACAATGTAGTATTATAATTTATTCTTGGTAAGGGAAAAATGGCACATAAGTTGAAGCTTGTCTTTCCAGCCTGGTATGTTATACGCTTATCTACATACAACCGCGGCAGCCGCCTGGGCTTCAAGCCCGGTTCTTACGTCACAGCTAAAGGCCGTTTCGTGTAGCGATTGAGCGAATTTGTCCCTGGGAATAGGGTGATGTTTTCACCCTAATTTCGCTTTTATGGATGCGTTATATTGTTTGAATGTCAGTCAAGCTCATTATATGGCTTATAAGCTTTCTGTAGATATGAATATCGTCATATTTAGGGGTTTTCTTTGATTTTCTCCTTTAACAACTGTATAATGACCTACTCCATTTCCATGGAAATGATTATTTTGTGAGCACCGGAAGGCCATTACTATCCTTAACCCTCAGTTTCAAAAGAGAAATCATCCCTAATTTGTTTACAGTCACCTGCTCCACTCCAAATCATCTTACTAATGCCCCTTCCACTACTTAGATATAATTGATAAAAACTCATCTCACTGCACTACCACTGACACAACAACATGAAGGTTTAACCCAATCAAGACTGATCCATGTCTTATAACAATTCAAAGCTATGGAAATTTATTTTATGCCACAATTACAATTTCAATTTCAATTTATTTAAAAATAGTCTTCAGGGCTGGCCCTTAGTGTTGGCTTTGGTCCCAATCACCACCAGATATTACAGTTGGCTAGTAGAAACTCTTAATTGGCCTACGACAAATAAAGATCTTAAAGGGTGCCACCACCCAAAAATAATATTCTTATAAATGAAAGGTAACATCTTTAGTAACAAAGGTAACATTCCATCAAACAAGTTCACAAAAATATGTTTCCAGAAAAAACATAATAATTGGAAAACGCATCACCATTCTAAAGCATGCGTTCATGGGTCTGCATGTACAAGACTACTTTGTCCAGAGCGAACAAATCGCCCGGGATTCTATTGTCTCTAAACGTACGCGTGAATAGCATTGGCGCACTCACAAATGTTTGGCCCATACGGAACCAGGAAATAGTAGTGGTTCCGTAAGTGGTGGAAATTAATTGCTTTGTTTATGAATTACACAACCCTTTGAAAAATGTTGGGTATCTATTTGATATCACAAAACGGTACCAAAACATATAATTATGTGTTGTTCTTTGCCTAGTGGTCCCCTTTAAACACAAACGTATATCATCAGATGTATCATAGCCACCTGATAGAAAAGCTTTTAGGGAGAGCGCTGGTAATGTATGGGTTAACTCGGTACCGTAAACCGGGGTGACTTTTGCCACTTTTTTAGAAGGATGTATTTTCATCAGGTCTCACTCTTCAGAACTAATTTTTTATTCTAAACATTATCCTATAGGACTACATTAGAAACAATAAGAAATTTGTTCTGAAAAGTGATGCTTGATGAAAATACATTCATCTCAAAAAGTGGCCAAAGTCACCCCGGGTGCCAAAGTCACCCCGGTTTACGGTACATTTAATGCGCTGTGCATGCTTGAAGCGCCCTCGTTAATGTAATGTTTATTTACAAGAAACTCATCAACGCCACATGCAACATTCACTCCACGGGGCAATATCAAGTTCATGTTAGAGTGGAGACCTGTAGAGAACCTTGTTATGGTCATATTCATCCTCTCTTTCATACTAGATCTCGCTCTTCCTCTATTGATATCCGCCCTGCCTCTTTCTTCCTCTATTGATATCCGCCCTGCCTCTATCCATCTCTCATTATCTCCACTCTCGCCCCCTCCCTCTCCACCCTTCCCACCACTAACCTAATTCCCAATCTCCACACCCTCAGACCCCTCCCCCCTCCCCTATCTCTACTCCCGACCCCACCCCTGTCTCTCATCCTCTTCCATCCCCTCTCAACCTCCACTATCTCCCTCTATTCTTTCCATCTCTCACTATCTCCTCTCGCCCCCTCCCTCTCCACCCTTCCCACCACTAACCTAATTCCCAATCTCCACACCCTCAGACCCCTCCCCCCTCCCCTATCTCTACTCCCGACCCCACCCCTGTCTCTCATCCTCTTCCATCCCCTCTCAACCTCCACTATCTCCTTCTATTCTTTCCATCTCTCACTATCTCCTCTCTCCCCCTCCCTCTCCACCCTTCCCACCACTAACCTAATTCCCCATCTCCACCCCCTCCCCCGCCCCTATCTCTGAATTCAACCCCTCCCCCGTCTCTCCTCCTTTTCCGTTCTAGATCTCTCTTTCTCCCTCTATTGATATCCGACTCTATCCATCTCTCACTATCTCCCTTTTCTCCCCCGTCCTCTCCACCCTTTCCACCACTAACCTAATTCCCCATCTCAGACCCCTCCTGACCCCGCCCCTGTCTCCCTTCCTCTCCAATTCTAGATTTCTCTTTCTCCCTCAATGATATCTGCCCTGCCTCTATCCATCTCTTACTTTCTCCTCTCTCTCCCCCTCCCCTCCACCCTTCCCACCACTAACCTAATCCCTCACAGACTTAATATGTGAGAGGGGGTGGGGTATCTACCCCACCCCCTCTCACATATTAAGTCTATCACCCCCTCTCTCTCCCCCTCCCCCTACTTCCTCCTATTAATGTCCTCCACTTGGTCCTTTCCCCTCTCTCCCCTCCCTCTCTGCCCTCCCACCGCTACCACAGCCCCCTTCTTCCTCTTCGTTTTAGTGCTGCCTTCTTCAATTCTGCAGATTCTTGCACTATTTTGGTTGTGATGTACAGGGTTACTATCAACTGGATTAACATCCTACTCTTTTCAAGTAGTATTGAGACGTGTCCGTCTCATATATACAGGACCTCCATTTATCATATCTCAGGGACTGAGTTTTGTCCGCGTACAGATGCTCTCACAACTAACAACTAAGCTAGCTCCTCATCCCATCTTTCAATATCTCCTTCCTGAATGGGTTTATACACACATCAAGTAGTATGAGTTAACCCTTAAAAAGCTAGGGGCACAAAAAATCCCCCCCCCCGGCAGTTTTTGCGATTGCTCAGCAATCACCGCTTAGTTACCTTTTTTTCTTTCTCCCTCCATATATTCTTCATTTTATCATCATACATACATTTCTTAATATGAATAGGCTATACTTTGATAGAAGCATTGCTTATTGCAGGAACCTAGTTACAAAAAGTAAACATAATTGATAACAATTCCCAGCTTTAAAACTCCTCACTTAAACGACAAAATGGTACTCACTGTAACGTTTAGTTGTACCCTCATTTACAAACATGGAATTGAATAATATGATTTCTTACCTCAACCTTTTCTCCAGTGCGTTGAGAGGCTGCTTGCTGACAAACCGTGAGAAATGGTCCAGCACTAGAGGGAACTTTCCAAGCGGTCTGGCTATGGACACATCACTGACCACACAGATAGCCTGCGCAAACAGGTGTATGCACTCTTCCCTATACAGAGACAAAGAGAAAGAAGACAAAATAAATAATTTGAGTTCATTTTAGTACAGATTTTGCTACATGAATTCTCCATAGACCCAAGCCTGAGTATTATCGGGACCAGTCCTAAAGGTGTTAAAGACTTGATGCAGAACTAGGGGAATCTGCCGAGTGGTCTTGCAATCGCTGCATCACTGACCACACAGATAGACTGGGCGAACAGCTGTATGCACTCTTTCCAGCAACAAATTTAAATAATTGTTAGTAACATTTTTGGAGAGAAAAACAAGATTTTTTTTGGGGGGGAGGAAACATAACAAATGGTCCAGAACTAAAGGGAATCTACCCAGAGAGTCTTGACAAAACAAAACAAGTGGTCATGAACATGGTAGAATCTACTGAGTGATCTACCAATGTCCGCAACATTGACCATACAGCATTCATTTCCCCCTGTAGATTTTTAAACAAGAAAAATACAAAGAAAAAAATAATTTGTGTTAACCCATCATAGAACCCCCGTTCAACATATTGCTTAAGGGAATCTGGTTGAGATTTCAGAATCTTGAATAGGATTATTGACCGTATGTTAATGTCCCAATGGTATCAGGCTGAAAACCCTGTGATGGCTGCATCGCTGTCCACACAAAATGGTGTAGGCCAACACTTGTTAGCACTCTTTCCTTTGGTAAAAGAATGGAAATAATCATACAAAACCATTTTCATAAAAACAAGCTAACAGTTAAAAGCAAGTAATTTTACACAATGCCACCCAATTTGCTGAGCTACATGTATAAACATATCAAAGCTGATAACTTAAACTAGGAATATTACAATATTTTGTTAGCTCAAGAGGAATACAAATTTATTGCAACAGGTAAACTCTTAGATGTGACAGGGATATATGCATCACTTTTACTAACCGAATCTTCACAAGATTCTGAAATCTCCATGGACTTTGCACATAGTCCACCAAGTTCCTGTAGGCACTTTCTTAATTAGAGGAAAGTGGTAGGAGTGTTGAATAAGAGCTTCACTTTGAACGACAGCAACAATACACAAAGAGGAAAGGAGACTATTGCTGGGTTAATTTAATATGCACATGTAACCCTGGCACTTAACAACTTGCAAACTAAATCAACAATAATTTAAGTAAGTGGATTTTCCTTCATTATATTTTCAATTCTTTTCTCTCTCTAAGAAAATGTTGACCTTTCCAGAGCTCTAGAATGTATTTGTTTCAAACGACTTGCAAATAATCTAATTAATCAACAGACGAGAAAGAGGATTTACTTCATCTTTTTCACCCTAAATGTAAATAATTCTAGCTTTCCTGCTAAAATAACTTTAAACATTGAAATTGGTAATTCAAGTAAATAACTGGCACCTCCAAAAGTAGATTTTCTTCACATAACTATACAAGATAATGCTGACATTTCATTCTACAACTGATTTACATTTGGTACTGGAAAGCAATACTGAACAAATTGCAAGACAAAGTATTTCAAGGCATATCATCTTTCTTTATAAATATAAAAATAACCAAATCTTGACCCTTTCCTGCTAAAATGGCTTTCCATTTTGTAAGATTGTGCTACACAACTCGCAGGACGCAGATCAACGCAACATTGAAATTGCTAATTCAAGAATATAACTGGTAGCTTTGTCTCCTAAAGTAGGTTTTCTTCACATAACTTATAAAAGGTAATACTAACTTTTCATTCTATAACGCCTCTAATACATGTACATCATATTGAAAGCAACAAAGAAAGAATTGCAAAAAAGGGAAAGCTCTTTACCATTTTCTTTTGATCTCTTCTGATCTTAAAATAAACCAGATCTTGACTCTTTCTTGCTAATATGGCTCTCCACTTTGTAAGATTGTACAAGTTATACTAAAAAGCAAAAGAATAAGAATTTCCCCTTGTGTTTCTGTTAAAAATAACAAAATCTTGCCCATTTCCTGCTAAAAATAGCTCTCCACTTTGCAAGCATGCACAAGTTGTACTACACAACTCACAGATCAAAGCCATTTTGTTCTTTCGGCACCTGGATTTGACACATTTAATGCCAGCTGTGACCGAAAGTGCACGATCGGATTACAGAATAAACAAAATGCCATTTGCGGAACGAACGAGTAGCAAGACCAGAATTTACATCAAGCAAATTATCTCGGCCTCACAATGTCCAAAGTGTGAAGGGTTCTCTTTATAAACACAGAGTATTGAGGGTGCTGCAGTGAGACACAATCCTACATGTAAGCCTTTTGAGATCTATGCAAAGTTTATATATTGCATTTTTATTAAGCCAAAAGAAAAATAATTTATTAAATTATCTAATTCAAGAAACTGGTTATTATTTCAGCAAATTGAATTGGCTACTTGGCTGTCAATCAAGGCATACATGTACATTACTCCTAAATTAAAGTTAGCCATGATACACAAGGTTGATTACACGTTTCTTTTATTTATCAAAGGAAAATAATCTATTTAATTCAACCCAGTGTAGCCCGTTCTCCCTGAAGGCTCTGTGCCTATTAGTATTACCTCAGTCATTGGAAACGTGGGTACAACAATTCATCGAGCACAGGAATGGCAGAACTATCATCCTGCACATGTACATGTACAGTATGTCTCATTCAGGGAGGTTTTTAACCCACAACCTGCCAGTGGCGTATATTCCCAGTAGCACATTAATTGGAAGCCAGGCCACCTGTAGATAAATTGCTTTTGGGGGCTTAGAAAGGAATCTATCAAAAAGCAAATGCCCCATGCCTGAAGATTAAGGTGTGCACTTACATACAAAATGTACAATGCCACCGCACAATACAATGGGCATGGTCAAGTACAATTGTGTGCATGCACAGCAATGGCATCCAAGCAGTAGCTGCAATGCAAGCATTTGGCACGTTTGGTGTTTAACAGCCATCAGCATGTCAGGGTGAGTGATGAATTACATGCATCATAATAGTGCAAACTCTTTCCTTAATCAGGCAAATTTTCAATATTGTTTGTCAGTGTGTTGAAATATCAAATAGGTACCCTTCTGCAGTGTCAGGAAGACTGCTCGCTAATTACTAAATGAACTGTTAGACACAGGGAGCCTGAGATTGGGAGAACATGTAGTGCAGGGCTGGACACTCGCACTGGCCCGCTGGCCTCGGGCCAGTCAAATTGCACTTCGGGCCAGCAAAAATGTATTAAAGTCATATTTTGGTGGCCCAATCGAGCAAGCAGATTTTCTACCCGACATTGACAAAACTAGAAAAATCTTGTTAACTTACAGGTTATGCTTCATCTATAATCACAGGTTTGATCAGGAAAGAGTAAAACTTTTGAATAGTAAAAAATTTACTCATGAAATGAGATTTTGGGGGCAAGTAAATTTTTCTTTGGGGCCACCAGAATACGGGCCACTGACAAAAAGGTAAGTGTGGAGCCCTGATGTAGTGTGTGTACTCTTGGCTTTAAAAAAACAACCATGCAAAACTAAATATTGTTGTTTTGGAAGAAACTAAACATTTCAAGATATTCACTGGATTGCTGAGCAAACTTATTTGAATTTTATTTTTATACAGCTTTGTTTTGTTTGAATGTGATAATTCAAATGTACATTCATCTGGAATATTAGGCGTAACCCACAAACAGATCTAGAACATGCCCAGGGCTATTAATTTAAATTAAATCCCAAGATGCATGAATCAAATCTCCTTCAAACCCTCCTCCTACTCATAGCAATCACAGTGGAAACATTCATCAAAAGACAAATCTACATTCTGTTAAATAGGATTATGGTTGCTTCGTCTTCACCTATTTAGTCTATGGATGTCTCATTTAGTATGACACCATGCCTAATGTTTTTTTATATAGCGCTATTCCCGTGAGGATCATAGCGCTTTACACTATTATCATCTCCCCGGTCAATGGATACACATTACACACAAAGTGCACAATTTCCACTCCCTGGGAAGTATTTTAGCTAGTCGCCTGTAAGGCGCACACATTGCTAAGTAACCAGGTTCCATCCTTCCGGGTACCTAATTTATACCCCATGGTCGAGAGCAGCAAATTTGGATAAATTTTCTTGCTGAACTTCCAGTTCACCAACTCAAAACTTGACCCCCTACCCGAGTGGTTTGGTGTGGTTTGACTAATTGGGGAGGGGGAAGATTCATTATTGGGGAGCACTCATAGCACTCATAGCTACACCACTGCACTACTATAAACCAAAGACTAACCCTTATATTATTCTTAATCTGTGGTTGGATTAATTGGGGAGGGGGCACATTCATTATTGGGGGGGAATGTGCCTCCCCACTAATAGCTACACCACCACACTACTCTAAACCAAAGACTAACCCTTATTTTATTCTTAATCTCAATCTAATTGACATTTGATTCTGCTTGCAGACAAAATGGGAGAATATGAAATGGTGTGGACCAAGCAGTTATCCCCTGGACAATTGTAGGATGATCATGATATCCTGAATGAGTGATTACTTTGATTACATGAAAAGAGCAACTTAAAAGAGAACACAATGTCTCTGTTATTATACATAATTATCCCGGGTAATTGTATGATTAAATTCAGAATGATTGATAATGTACATGTACATGTACATGAAAAGGAAATTGTATCATGTTATTATGGAAAACAATGTCTGCACAGAATTAACAAGGGTTATTGTACCCTAATGTCCCATATCATTACTTATTTGTAATTGTTCATGAAGAATCATGCCTGCAAGTATATCACGAAATCATTTCCCAAATGGGTAGAGGAATTAATCTCCCAATGCAATCAATAGTAAGTGCTGTTCTTAGTACCCATATAATTCTTTTCAAGAGTAATCAATTGGGGATAATGCATCTCATAAACCATGGAAACTATGTATCTTAGAGGTTGCTCTTATATTACAATGCATTTCAATCAGTGATACATCTAGGGCAATATGAGGTGATATTGCTAAGAAGGGGGAGTTAATCATTCAAACACAAACATTAATTTCTAACTGTTTAGTTTATACCATTTCTTTTTCCATATTTGGGGAAGTTAGGCACCCAATAGAGGCCTGTGGTTTTGGTATATCAATATCTGAAAGGTATAATAGATGCCAGTTTGACCAGTAAAATGTGTAACAAGAATTGATCGCCAAATTAAATCAATCAAGGGTGTTATTCTTAGAACCCATATTTTCGTCCGCCGATGTAATCAATTGAGAATAATACATCTCATCTATGACGGAAACTATTTCTATGTTAGAAATCGCTCTTTTACATTGCAATGCATTTCAATCAGTGATACATAGGGCAATAAGGGGTGATATTGCCAACAATGTGGGGTTAATTATTTAAATGCAAACATGAATTTCTCACTTCATAGTTAAATACTATACAATTTTTTTTCAATATATGTGGGGGATTTGAGGGTTTGGGGCCCGTAGTGCTCTATGGTTTTGGTATAATCAATATATGCAACTGAACGGTTAAATTTATGTCAGTTTCAGTGGTAGAAATGTAAAAAGAATTGATCTCCCAATTAAATCAACCTCTAGAGTGCTATTCTTAAAACCCAAATTCTTCCCCTGAGTAATCAATTTGGGATAAAACATCTCATAAATGATGGAAACTATTTCTGTTAGAAATTGCTCTTTTACATTACAATGCATTTCAATAAGTGATACATAGGGCAAAGGAGATAATATTAATCATTCAAATTATACAAACATTTATTTTTTTATATTTTTTTTTACAGTTTTTATAATTTTTTGTTCCATATTCAGGGAGGTGAGGTGATCAACTGGGGCCTGTGGTACTCTTTACTTTAAATATATGCAACAGAAAGTTCAGATACATGTATATAGTCAGAAAAGTAAAAAGAATTGATCTCCCTATTAAATCAATCGAGAGTGCTGTTCTGAGTACAAATATTCTTCACCCAGAGCAATCAATTGGGGAAAATACATCTCATCAATGATGGAACCTTTTCTATGTTAGAAATTGCCCCGGGGAGTCAACTCTCTACTGGCAGGGAGGTTCCATGCACACACAAGAACTTCCACAAAGCACCGTAATCAGGTATTCATAACAGACAAACAAACAAAACCTTCTAAACAAGTACATACTCATTACCATTTGGTGAACTAAACAAGCATCTTTTTTCCCCCGATAGCCCATAACAATCCCAATTTCTGCAACCCCAAGGCCAAGGCTAAGCAAATATATGCATGTATTTAACACCCCTAAGCAAGTTTGTCGATTATTGCATTTCTCCATGATTTCCCCTTCTCTAAAGCCTATTTTGGAGCCTTTTCATACACATGAGACTTTGGGGGGAGGGGGGAGGGGGGGGGGGGATAATTAAAGGGGAGCCAAACGCTGCATAATTCCTGTCATTTCTAGTTTTATTTTCCTCTTGGGTCACTTAATGGAAATAAGCAATGTTTTTAAAACCACTTTCATCTGTATTGACTGAATACTGCAGGCTGCCTTGTGTTCCAACAGGTATTGCATGAATTGCATTTGATTGGTACTAACACAGGCTAGTTAAGTTACCACATATAGCGGCAGATTCAACAACAGCGGTTACATAACCCGTTTTAGTTAACTATGCATGCTCATATGCTCTCAGCTTACGTTTCATATGGTACAGTGGGGAAACATGGCAGCCTCCAGTGGTCAGTCAAAACAGTTGATGGTGGTTTCAAAAACATAGATTTTTTCCATTATTAGTGATACACTTGTAAGGAAAAATATACGACTGGAAGTGACAGGATTTATGCACTCATCACTAACAGTAAGCGAAAGTTCCAACATTTAGTTTCCCTTTAATACGAACCCTCAACACGAATTGGTCTCCTCTCAAAAATCTACACATTTTTCTTAATTTTGGCAATTCTTTAGACAATATTTACTTGACATTCCCGATGGTCATAAAAGACAATTTGTATGTGATTACTTGGCCACGCATGATAGAGAGAAAAACCCCAGGGCACATACTAATGGCTCTGGGTTTTGTTTAAGTGCCAAAAAGCTTAATGGCACTTTGAGGGCATATATTTTTAAAAACATTCAGAACTGAAAACTTATTTTTGTGTTTTCTTATACTAGCATTCACCTAGATTGATCTCCCATACCTTAACGAAAATATATATGGACTTATATTTCTATACGTCAGATGACCCTAACCAGAGCCTAATGCAGTTCTGTTAGTCGTACAGAGGGAAGAGGGGTTCATATTGCAGAGAGGAGACAGATCAGTAATTTAAAATTTGAAATAATTTGTTTTCTTTCTAGTTAATACTATTTATGCCACACACTTGTTATATATTGGATTTTTGTTTTATGTTGGAAACTGGAAAGTCAGTATTATTTTTGTTTCTCTGTCTCTCCTTTTTTGTACAATGCAAGGCAATTGTGTTGGGTTTACAAGAGCCTTTCATTATTGTTATTATGTCGAGGGAATGGAGGTGGTCGATTGACGCCTATGGTTAGAAATCTATTCAATTAAATCCATCTAAATCTAATATCCTAGAATATTGGGTTGGTTAGTAAACTGTGGATGCCCCAATTGAAACCTTTTCTTTATGCAGGATAATTCCAATTGGTCTAGCTAAAATGCTGCAGGTCAAATCAAATGTTAAATTTCATTACAATTTTGCATAGAAAATAATACTGAGTATACTTATACTTGGACATCAAAATAGTCAGTGTAACTTAGGCTCTGAAGAAAATTAAAAGTTTTATTTATGGAACATCTAATTAAATCCTAGAAGCATCTATAGGTCAATTTAAATTGGTCAAGCTTCAAAGTGTTGCAAATATTCATTGCAGTTTAACAATAACAACAAATCTAGATTCAAAATGCTTCAATCCAAATGGACAGTGTAGCTTAGGCTATGAAGAAAATTAAAAGTTCTATTTATGGAACATCTAATTAAATCCTACATGTAGAAGCATTAATAGGTCAATTTAAATTGGTCAAGCTGTAAGTGTGGCAAATATTCATTGCAGTTTTACAATAGCAACAAATCTAGATTCAGAATGCTTCGATCAAAAAGCTTAGGCTATGAAGAAAATTATCAAAGTTCTAGTATTGGAAATCTCATTAAATCTTAGAAGCCTGGATACATTTTGATTGGTCAAGCTAAAAAGTGCGGCAAGCCAAATAAAACTTAAATAAAAATGGATATAATGCTCAGACAGCTTAAATCTAAATGGAAAGTGCAGAGCTCTCAGGCTATTAAGAAAATCTAAAATTCTAATTAAATTTTAGAAGCCTGGATCAATTTCACTTGGTCAGGCAATGGTGAATGGCAGGTCCAATCAAAGAATATCCCCAGGACGATTGCATCCATTACCAGGGAATGAAATCAACCATTTTCTCTTTCACATCAATGATTGTAAATTTAATCATCTCAGAAGAAGAAGTATGCAAGGCACTATTTGATTGGGGTATTACAAAAGCACAAGAAACTAATCCTCATCCAGTTTTATTTTATGTATTTTTTTTTCTAAACAGAACTGTTTTCAAAGAAAAATGTGTCTTGATCAGAAAGTTTCTTATTTATCAAACTGTGTAAACAATCAGGGTAATAACTTCTACCATGATTAAGTTACCCTTTTCACACCAATACTTTGAAATCAAAGCCCTTTCAGAAGCAGATTTAGAAGACTTGATCAAGTCCTTTCTTTCAACCAATAATAATCTTTATCATCCAGAATGAAATTTGGCTCTTGACAAGTGCTTCCATTATGGCTAATCCCCATTTCACATTGAATTTCTAAAATTAAAAATCATAAATGGAATGAGATTACTAAACTGTACTGCCCTTTTCACACCAGTATTTTGAAATCAAATCCCTTTCAGAAGCAGAGTCCAGTCTTTTCACTCGGGCAATTAAATCAATCTCTGGACAAGTGCCTCCCTCCCTTATCACAGGGAATTGTCTAACTCATTTCACATCAACTTTTGAAAATCAAATTATATTCAGACACCTCTTCTTCAGTAGGGCCAATAAATAATCTCCATTATCTAAAATTGCAATGCATATCCTCTGGACTATTGCTTCCGGTTTAATTAAAGTTGGCTTACACTCCTTCTTACCCCAATAAGGGTTTCTATTAAGATTCAAACCATTAAAGAAGCGTGTTTAACCTCTTGATCAAGTTTGTGTACATGGCCAATGATATATACTAAATTGGAAATGAGTATTTTTTATTTGTTTATTTATTTAGCACAGAATATAGCAAAGAAAAAAAGGCTTCGCCGGGATTCGAACCAGAGACCTCCGGATTGCTAGAACGGTGCTCTACCATTGAGCCACAAGACCCTTGAATGGGGGACGTTCCCATATTACTTCTGGTATCATCTAATAGCCATACCACATTTGTGATTCTAAATAAATGTACAACCATTTTATGGTATATTATTTTGTTAATAAAAATAATCACTTCTTGATTAAAAATTTGTTCACAATGCCAATACCTTGATTATCCAAGAAACATCAGCCTTTGGCAGACCTATCATTATGAGAGATTTAATTTCATCATGAAGTCACCTTGAAGTGTTTTAATGCTTGAATGGAGATCAATACGACATGAAAGGTCAAGCATCAAGGGGAAATCATGCAAAAAGGACTCTTTTTATGAATTTTGTTTGACACCCAGCAAGGCCCATTAAATCAATTGGTCATCATTGTAAGCCGCTGGGAAAGAACCTTTGTGAAAATTCAAATAACCAACAATTTCAAAGCATGCTCTGCAAATGCAGCGTTTTCATGGCAGTTCTTTGCTTGCAATCATACCTACGCTTTATTGCAGAAAGCATGCTACATGTAGTAACAGGAAGCGTACAACGGACTACAATTGGCTACTATCAAGTGTGTACATGTAGTTGTGTGAACGCACAGCTTACAAAAATAAGGTGACTACGCATCTAAGTCTTAACCCGTTCCCTTCAAGTTTCTGAAATCCCCATAGACTTTGTACACAACCCACCTGGTTCCCGTAGTCAGGGGGTTAAATGTCCATCAAGTTGTCAACATCAAATTAATGAATATTCAACAATCAGTTTTAATATTAGTGTACATACAAAAATAGAAAACTGTCTTGGGTTTGAAATTTTCATTGCAGATAATGAACATTTTGTTAAAACCTGCGAAAGATGATTGGGTTTGGTATACCACACAATCTCCATTCATGGCATGGACTCCAGCCTAGGTACCTTGGGACCAGTCATGAGGGTCAATTTAATTAAGCTGGACAAATGTGTAAGAACATGTATTTTTATCGGAAATAATATCGCTAGTGATATTCGTTGTCTCGCAATGTATGGTCAAAAAGGAATCTAAAAGATCTTGACGTTTCGTGCGCCGCTGCAACACTTCGTCAGGTGATATTACCTGATGAAGTGTTGCAGCGGCGCACAAGATTCCTTGTTGAGCATACATTGCGAGACAAACGAATATCACTCTATAGCGATATTATTTCCGATACTATATCCGCAATGAGTAATATATTTAGCAACATGTATTTTCATTGGAAAGATAGATATCTGGTTGATATTGTGCCAAACAAGTGACACACATTTGATGCACTTGTCATTTCTCTGTTAAACTAGTTACCTGCATTTTCAAGAAAAGTCAATGAGGCAAGAAGACTTGTCAATTTGAGTTGATTACTCTCAGGAGTGCAAATATACAACATTTATGCACACTTTTGTATAATTAAGCTATCTACCTTGAAAACCCATTACAATTCAATGCATAGTTAATTCATCCTGATACCCTTCCCCCCTTAGATGAGGATGTGTTATTGATAAACGTAATCAATTTCCAATTATTTTGTCAAAGTATTCTTTGCTGATTGGCATTTTGGTAAAGTTCAAACACCTTCAGCAATAATTGACATTGATAGCAAAATAAGTATTCATTGATACATAATACATGCTCACAGATAAGTCTCAAAGCAATTTATGCTTACATTTTTTTTTTCAGGATTATGTGTTGATAACTTACTGAATAAGTTCAGCTTCCTCAATAATTGAGATTGATAGCAATATAAGAATTCATTATTAAAAAGTACATGATCACAGTTCAGTCTCAAAGTGCTCAGAGCATTGGTACCTTGGCTTTGGTAGACGAACAAGCAGCCTTGATGAGGCACTCAAGCATTTCAAGCAAGGTAGGAAATACACAGGGGCTGAGGGCAATTTTGCCACCTAGTTTTCAATATAGCCCCCTGAAATCAGTAAGTAGCCCCTTAAACTACCATTTATAGGATATTATGTGAAATATTTTGTGAAAACCATCAGATTGAAAAAGAAGCGGCCTAAAAAAAACAATAATTTCCCTGATTTCAAGGAATTGTATCACCTACGTACATGTATGATTTTAGAGTGCTGAAGGATGAACCTGCTGTGTCTGGGAACAGAACCCACGACCCTCGTATTGTCTCTGGGAACAGAACCCACGACACTCATATTGTCTCTGGGAACAGAACCCACGACCCTCGTATTGTAAGACAAAGGCCCTAACCTTCAATGTACTCTAACACAGCACTTGCCACTTGTAATATATACATCAGACATGTCGTTCTGGTTTAATGTGACATTTCATATGATGATAATAACGTACACTTATATTGCACAGATATTAATAATATTCACTCCAAGTACTGCGCATTGCAAAATTAAAACATTAACAATTACAAAAGCTGAACTATATCTAAAACAATGCTACACATTATGATTATGAAAATTAGTACAATCTCTTAACCTTGACTGATCAAACATGACAAATTGCCAACATTTTCTTCACTGGTGGCACATTTTAGTCAAGGATAAACATTACAGGTAACCAGTATTAAAGATAAAGCCCTTGTATACACCTAATTATTTCCCTCTTGCTCACTTATACCCACAATATTAACTCCTCACTAGTCATCTTCATCATCTCTTCCTCATCCCCCGCAATATCATCATCTCCTCCTCCTCCTCCTCTTCCAACCCTAATCATCATCAATCATCATTGTCAGCAACATCTTCTTTTATTATATTAACTACTCACGTCGTCGTCGTCGTCGTCTCCTCCTCCTCCTCCTCCTCCTCCTCCTCCTCCTCCCTCCTCCTCCTCCTCCTCCTCCTCACCACTACCACCACCATCACTATCATCATCATCATCATCATTGATCATGTTCCTTAGTTATCCTCATCCTCATCATCACCATCCTCCCTCTCTCCCCTCGCCCCTCTCCCCTCCCTTCTCCTCCACATTCTCTCTTAGATCTCATGACTACGTGTATTTCTATGAGGATCGTAACATGTCTGCTAGAACTGTTCATTACACGTATGAAGTGTAGACATTTAAAGGGGACCACCGAAGGGTTGTGTAATTCATAAACAATGCAATTAATTACCACCAATTACGGAACCATTATTATTTCATGGTTCCGTACGCGCTAAACATTTCCGAGTGCGCCAATTCTATTCACGCGTACGTTTGGAGACAATTGAATCCGGATGATTTGTTCGCACTGGAAAAGGGTAGTCTACGTACATGAAGACCCATGACGCATGAACGCATGCTTTAGAATGGTGATGCGTTTTCCAATCATATATTTTTTTCTGGAAATATATTTTTCTGAACTTGTTGATGGAATGGACTACTAAAGATGTTACCTTTCATTTATAAGAATATTATCTTTAGGTGGGGGTACACTTTAAGTAATAACAACATTTCCTGGAAGTACTTAGTACAATGCCGTAGAGTACAATTTATTTCCCTCTCATGTTCCATATTCATGAGACGATTATCAGTCTGTAAGAAACCTTCACCTTTGAGTAAGTACTCTACTTTCATGAAGTCCATTGCCTATGTATACGTCCGGCATAATTGGTATTCCTCTCATGTAAAGCACATTTGCTACAAGCAGGCCAAGTGAGTGAAACACAAGTACCAATGCTTGAAATTAGTCCAGAGGAATAATCTCTGAAAGTTAGAGCATAATCGGTTGAGAAAAATATGACTTTTTGAAGATGTCCATTTATTTTTATGGGGGACTTTAATTGGCAACACACTCTGATAAGTTTGGGGACTACTCTCCATTTATGTTTTGTACACAAACGTTCCCTTTTTAAAAGTTTTCTTTATATAGTCACACTTTTTCATTCTCCAAAATCATATGTTGTGCATAAATGTATTCTACAAAAATACGTTTAACTCAAACAAAGTGTAAGCATAAATTTTGAGGGGGAAAAAATCAAATTATGTGTACAAAACACATCCATGGGGAGAAGTCCACTACTTTGCCAGAGTGTGTTGCCAATTTTAGTCACCTTAAAAATAAATGGCTATTTCCAAAGAGCCATTTTTTTGTTATTCCCTGCTAAACTTTCAGAGAATATTCATCCTATTTAGTGCCTGTGGATCTACACCGGAACACTCATTAAAATAAAAAGCCACATCAGAAAGTACTTTATTTCTTTCAAAGGAATTGTACAATTTTTGTTTCAACAGTGTACCAGAAACATTTCAAAACATGAACAAATTTTGAAACAAGTGTGTAAAATAAGAAGTGAACATTAATTTCAATTCTTCACAGGGTCCAAACTCCAAAATGTTTCCAATAAAATCAATCCTTCTGCCACTATCCATCCATTAGAGAAGCCTGGCTGGAGATCGGTAATGGGTTTCTCTTTACACTCATTAAGGCACAGTCACATATCACCGAATAGTGTAAACTGATGCCCAATAAATAGAAAATTTGCAAAATCAAATTATCCGGTGGTGAAGACCATCTCCATTGCTTCATGCACTAAACATTTTGACAAATAGAACGTACATCGCCCGACAAGGAACGGAAAATAAACGCATACAAACGGAGATGGACAGACTGAAAATTGTACTTTCCGTAGGGCATCCGTTTATGCTATCTATCTGGTGGTATGTGACCGGGCCTTTAAGATGAAAGCAAGGACAATGTGTCCGATACATACAGTCTCACCACGACACCCTTCATTCAAATTGGTTCATTAGTTTATTTCCCTTTTCCATCTCATGATGGATTCCATGTAATTATATCATAGAATGTCCTAAGAAGTATTGTGAGTAGTAGAAGTTGGAGTAGAAGTTAGAGTAGAAGTTAGAGTAGAAGTGGAAGTTACTTTACTAATCAGAAGTAGGAAGTGTCTAAAACTTCAAGTCAGCAAAAGAATGAACCGAATAGATAACAGAACAAATAAAACACACACAAAGAGAAAGAAGAGTGGGGGAGAAGAGTTAAGACTGGATGCCCACTTTTCTTTGCTCTTTATATAAAAACAGACAGAGAGTGAGTTGGAGGTAGACAGATAGAAAGAGAGGGATATACTGTGTAGAGATTCTAGTGGACTGGAGGACAATTTATCTTTGCTCTTTTTATCAATTTTAAAACAAGGAAACAGATAGAGAGTGAGTTGGAGGAAGACAGATCTATAGAAAGAGAGGGGAGATAGAAAGAAAATAAAGTCAACATACATGTATGGCAAACAAGAAAAGGAACACAAAATACAAAATGAGAGAGAATGGAGAGAGGATACACGAGAGGGGAGAGGGATAGGGGGGGGGGGGGGGGGAAAGAGAAAGAAGAAAGTAAAAAATGTAGAAACACGATATAAGAAATACAGTGAACAAAAAAGAAAAAAGGGAGAGGGGATCATTATACATACACATCAAGAGACAAATACATGTGGGCGGGAGATCTTCAACAGAATGTATGCAAAACTAGATTAAAAGAGATGAATATCACACATCAACTGAACAGCACAAAGGAATCTCAAGTTAAATGTAGCAAAAAACATCCCTCGACATTTCTGAAATTAGAAAACCTTTTAATGAAAACGAGTAACCAAGGTTTCTCGTCTCAAATTCTTTTTTTCCACGAATTGATTTTCACTTCCTCCAGACCACTGGCGTGTAAATAATTCCTTTACTGCACATACATGTACAAAAGAAATAAGACGATATTAACATCTTACCCAACGCCAAAATATTTCTTTATCCTACTATAAATGCTAGGCCAAATACATGAGATAGTCAAACAATAATAGAATCAATGTCTTTGAGATTAGAAATAGACTATTCATTTAGAACACCATTTATGATTGATTTTGTTGCATTTATGTCAGAATTCAAATTCAATCAATCAAAGGAGTTCAAAGATCTAGATACCAAGATATTTATTTTTAGACATAAAAGTGCAGGCTTTTAGAGTCTGAAGTACATGTAGAACCCTGCATCCAAGGCCAACAATGTGTGGTAGTCAAGCAATCATAATTGTTTTAGAGAATAGTTAGGGACTTTTGATTTAAATACATTTATGAGCAATTTCTTGCATTTATTTCATTCAAATTCATTAATTCAACGTTCTAGATATCTGTACATTTATTTTTAGACATAGAAATGCAGGTTTGTAGAGTTTGAAATCAGCACTGCCCCTTAATGGTTGTCTGAACCAAGTTTCACTTTCCTTGCCTGGTTTTAAGCAGAAAAGATATATGTTTTATATAAAGTAGATTCATTAGCTGTATTCCATATAAATTTGCTCTCCAAATTGACTGCCACGCATCAAACAATTTTAGGTATCCTGAATTCTGAGTAATCAGAAAATAATGCTTGCTGAACCAAAAGTGCACTTTTTGTTAGAGCATTTCCATTGATATTTTATTACAAAACGTATGTTTCAAAAAGTTGCCTGGCACGCTAGAATGAATTCATGCAAATAATTAATTTAACATAAATGCCGGTACATCACACAATCATATCTTATCGTGCATTTTTAATGGAATTAGAAATGAAAATAATACATTTCCCACTTGAATTTATACTAGATCATGTACTAATTTTGGCAGCATTTAGATGAATTCATGCACATAATTGATTTCAGAAATGCCGGTACATCACAGAATATCTAATTTAAATGTATTTTTAATGGAATTAGAAAAGAAAAATAATTAATTTTCCTCTTGACTTATGGCAGCATACATTAAAGAGATAGTAGGCCTACAGTTTTGGTCACGCTAAAAGCTAACTAAAACTTGTCATCATTTACCCTATTTAAAGCCCAAGGGTGGCACAATGTCCCCCCCCCCCCCCCCCCCCATACTTGTTATCACTACTTTCGTTTGATTTTCACAAAATTGTAAGACTATTCCTAAATCTTAAATATTGCAAAAATGTTGGTATACAAAAATGAATCGTTGCCATAATTCAGGGCTCCACATTTTTGTCAGTGGCCCAGTCGGGCCAGTGATATAATTTCTTCCCCATATCTGCTGGCCCGAAAGAAAAATTTACTGGCCCCTAAATTTTATTTCATGAGTAAACTTTTTACTAAATTCAAGCATGATACATGGAAGAAAAACAAGATTTTTAAAATTGTGTCAATGTCAGGTTGAAAATCTGCTTGCCCGATCGGGCCACCAAAATATGACTTTTATACATTTTTGCTGGCCCAAAGTGCAATACGTATACATTGTGTTCTTTCAATTATCTAGTTTAAAGGGGTAGTACAGTGTTGGTAAGGCTGAACTTAAGTAACCAAAACCTGCACAGTAACATTTCAAACTAATAGTTATAACTCCACCATGCTTGAAAGGTATACAAAATTACAAACGACTAAGTAAAAAACCTGTTATCATTCAAAAAGAGCCATTAAAACACAATAGGGCGCTCTCTAAAAAGGCATTGGTTTCAACCATTTTTCATACAAAATTATGCATGTGATGTTTTGTTGAAATAATGATTAATTAGAGAGATCATCAACAACTAATTAAAAATCGCTTTTGAAAATTTTTGAAAAAGTGTAAGCATTTTTTTTTTTTTTTTAAATCATCGAATAAATTTGGGGCCCAAATTTATTACGATCGGTCAGCCATTTCTGAACCGATTTTGACCAAATAAAGTTTATTCTGCCATGAAAATTGCATGTTCTTTCAAATTCGACACTCAGTTTTTCATTACCTCACAAAAAAATTGTGTTGTGCAGCGCCCTCTCTACTAAAACTGAACTACCCCTTTAAGTTCTTATGTTATCAGTGAATCACTCCGTTTTTGTACTTTCCAGCTATCAGCTAAGACCTGCCCTAACTTATTAAAGCTGGAATGAGTATCCAATCAATGAAGGGCATTGTACTAAGGTTCATGAAATTGAGGTTCTAAAATTGATTTGCCTTATTTAAAGAAAACCTAATGAAAACATGTTTTATCACTCTCAAGTCACAAGTCCCACCCATCTAATCAATATGTGCCATTAAGAGTGTTCTTTCATTTTATGAATTATTTTTTGACTTTGCAACTATCAGGCAAGACCTGCTCAGCCTAAGTTATTAAAGCTGGAATTAATTCAATCAATAAAGGGCATTACTGAGGTTCATGACTTATTATCGATTTGCGTTTTTGAAAGAAATCCTGAATAAAACAGTCATGTTTTCATCACTCACAAGTCACAAGTCCCGCCTACCCAATCAATACATGTCATGCAATTAAAGGTCAACGCAACTCAAGAATAGAGTTTATCCTACTTGATACATCGTAATATGACTTTTTATTATTACATAACTCCGACTCAGATTTCTGCTTTGGGAGAAATATGTGAAAACTCTAGATCGGGTTTACCACTATTCATGCGAACACTGGAGGCCGCCATTATTAGGTGTGTGCGGACTTACGGTCAGTGATATGCACTAATGCATTTCAATAGCACCTATTCAAACCATTGTCTGAATACTTGTAGATGCTTTGACGAGTCTGCAAATCAGTGAAAAGCTTTTTGTTCGGCCCGTAGCACACACGTCATAGTTTGCAAAGCATGTCGGGCAATTGCAAGAACATGGCCGCTTCTATCACCTTTTGCCGCCGTAAGAATTAGTAAAATGTGGGTATGTTCACGTAAGGATTTCATGGGATCCAGGAGGCCAAAATTGCCAAGTTATGTATCAAATAAAATGTCTGTTCACCCTCTAAACGATAATAAAAGCCGAAAGCCATAGGTTCATTGCCCTTTAAGAGAGTCGGCTGGCGGGAGTACTATTCATGCTGTAATCTTATAAAATTGCCATTTTAAATGTTCATATATGAGACCGGCTCCCAGAGAATGGGTGTAAAGTCGGGATGGGTCTTTAGTACTTAGATCCTCAAAATCAAAAAATATTGTCTTTGGCTGAAATATTTAACTTTATGGGATTTGATAAATACATGTTTCATCTACATTCTCTGAAAATTTCAGGTCCTTAATCAAATTTTTTATGCCGTAAATAATGATTTGTCTAAGCAACCTTCATTTCGGTTTCGACCAGAAACTCAGTAAATCCGCGCTGGCTGATCATGATCGATTGTGAAACGAACGCGCCAGCTATGTGTGTGTGATTCGACCGTACCGCCGCGGTGAGCTGCAAGAAGAAAGCACTGTAGCTGTATAGTGATTGGTCAGACTAACCTGAATAGAGTTGTATTGTCCGTGTGTTGTACATTTCCGGAAAGCGTTCGCGGCATACTGTATAGTAAACGAGTAGTTGGTTTGTTTATAATTCTATGGGTATATACCGCATTGAATCGCGCTGGGCATGCCGCAAGTGTGCAGTGTGCGTGTGCAGCGTACCATATCATACGGTATCAAACTGCGCTTTTCTTTTGTCTACCGGTGGTACAGCGGCGGTATGGTGAATATGATGCGGTGGTTTATGGCGGTACGTACATACACAATACACCGCGGTTGTAATACATGCACATCAAAGGGCAGCACATGGGCTAGTTTGTCGAGGCTGAGGCTTTGTACAATTACGCTATACCGGCGAAAGCGTTGCTGATTGGCCGATGAATAACAGTATAACTGCGCATGCATTATTTCGTTTGCTGATCGATTACGAAAAGCGGAAAGGTGAAAGCGAACCGTTCAACTTCTCGCTCGGTGTGTGAGAATGCTTTTCTGAATGGATGCAAAACTTTAGAAGCGATTTTCTCCGTTTTTTGACAAATCACGGGGCTCTGGTCCATGTTATTAATGTGCGTTTTTCTAGCCTTCAAGAAACTCATACTTATCAAGTTGTATATCATTTTAAAGCTGAAATCCTAGAGAATTCAAAACACTATTAATCTCAATTTTGATATTCCCGATGAATTACCCAAAGTGACAGAGCCGGTCACATATTCTTAACTCCTCCAAGACTATTTGATTTGAAATATTAAGTATTCTCCATAGATCTAGATCACAACAAAGGTATTTTATGAGCCTCCTCAATCAATGGGTTCAACATTAACTTTTTCTCTTATCTCTGAATATTAAAGTAAATTTAATAATTTTTTCACTAATCCAAGGAAAATGTAAAATGTAATTTTCCTTCAATTCAGTCCTTAAGTCTGTCAGTCAGCCAGTCACTAAAGATGCCCCATTCTTGTAGTTATTTTAACAAAATAAAATTGATTTCCTCTATTACTTTCTCCCCATGTTTAGAATCTAATACAAAGACAACCCTAACACATTTAGAAATGACAATTATGTAATTACATGTAAAGGTCTGGAAACATAGGCATACTAGTTACTGTGTGCTACATACATGTAGTTCAAGACATAAAAGTGTCATTCAATTCAGTCAGTCACTTAAAATGTTCCATTCTTGTGATTCTATTACCAAATTGAATTGCACTTACATTTACTTCCCATGTTTGGAATCTAATACAAAGACAACCTACCACTTACAGAAAGTATGTTTATAATAAAATAGTTATATGTTTATAATGAATTCCTGTAAAAAAAAAAGTTCTAAATGCAATGCATACACACAGTTCAGAACATAAAAGTGCCATTAAATTCAGTCAGTCACTTAAAAGGTTCCATTCTTGTGATTCTATTACCAAATCAAATTGAATTGCATAGTTAGCACTTACTTCCCATGTTTAGAATCTAATACAAAGACAACCGTAACACTTACAGAAATTATATAATAATGAATTCCTGTAAAAAATAGTTATAAATGCAATGCAAAACACATAGTTCAGAACATAAAGATGTCATCCAATTCAGTCAATCAGTCAGTCACTTAAGATGTACCATTCTTGTGATTTTATTAACAAATCAAATTGAATTGCACTTACATTATTTTACTTCCCATGTTTGAATTCTAATACGAAAAGTAGAATTCCTGCAATGCATACACATGGTTCAGAAGTTTCTTTCGAGTCAGTCAGTGAGTTAGTCAGTCACTTAAGATGTCCTATTATTGTGAATATATTAACAAATCAAATTGAGTTGCCCTTACACTTTTTCCCATAATTGAAATCTAATACGAAAAGTCAAAGACAACCATAACGCTTACAGAAATTATATCTATAATGAATTCCTGTAAATTGCAAATACATAGTTCAGAACATAAAGGTATCATCCAATTCAGTCAGTCACTTAAAATGTTCCATTCTTGTGATTTTATTAACAAATCAAATTGAATTGCACAATTTACTTCCCATGTTTAGAATCTAATACAAAGACAACCCTAACACTTTCAGAAATGCCATTTATGTAATGAATACCATATCCATACTTTCGTGAATGTAGTGCAGAACATGCAAGCATCATTCAACGTCAGTCAGTCCCTCAAAATGCTCTTTACAAATCAAATTTAATTACAGACCACTTTCATCCCCAGTACAAATTCTAAAGCAAAAAACTAACGCATGTCAGATTTTCGATTCTGGTAATTATACTCTTTACAAATTAAATGTAATTACACTTGTAAGCACTTATACCCCCAGTTTAAAAAGCAAAAAAAAAAATATGCCAAGGCACTTAAATTTTACCATTTTAAGAACAGAATACAGGTTTGTTAGTGGTGAATAAAGGTCACATCTTTATTAAACTGTATTTGAATTCATTCAGTCAGTCAGTCATGTTATTGTTTCATTTCCTCTAAGTTACATATCAAATTTGATTGTCAAAAAATGTTTTTTTCACACAATCAACTTCAGAAGTTACTCTGACCGCTAGATGGCGCCATCCAGCGGTCAGACTTAGAGTACCTGCATAAAGAGAGTAGCGACAACTGGTGTGCACAAATGGATACAAAATGGCGACAGCTGTTTTAAGTTACTGCATACAGGAATGCTGAGTTCAACAATGCGCTAAACTATGACTGAACCTCTTTGAGCATGCAGTGGTTTAAATTCCTTTCGCCATTTTGTATCCATTTTGTGAACAATAGATGTCGCTACTTTCTTTATGAAGGTACTCTAGTCAGACTCAGAGTTACTTCTGATGAAGGACATCAAAGATGTTTGAAAAGTCAAGCTAAAATAAGTAAGTAAAGTTGATTGTGTGAACAAAACATTTTTTTGAAACTATGATTTCACAATCAGATGAATCTTATCTAAAATTTGATTATCTTTTTAATTAACCCATTCAGGACTGGTCATCAGAATTACTTGACTAAAATCAGAACGTCTGGAATGGGTTACATCAGGGTGTCTTTAGGCAGACTGGCGACTCCCAGATTCAAAGGGTTAACTCCAGTTGATCAAGGTTTCTAAAACTCATTTCTGTTTTTCCTCAACCACACAAACAAGTATTCCTCTTCTTTTCCTTCATCAGTTTGGTTTTAAATGTCAATAAAAGATTAAAGTGAGGCCTGTAAAGTGTCAGATATTGCCCAAAATTACATTTGAGACTTCAATCCTGTACCAAAATCATTGTAAGATATGTCCGAATGATGTGTGAAAGTTTCATTGAAAAAGAACACTGCTTTCCTGGTTAAAAAAGCGAAAATATGCGTCAGCTTTACAACTGACGTTTATGAGGTTTATGACTGTTTGTTAACGCTTTTGAGCTGAATGATAGATATCGTCATACTAAAGGGGCATGAAAAAATCTAACCCTATTTTATTCTTCTCTTACCATAAGCTAAACAACACGGTAGAAGAGAAACGAGGAAGCTCCAAGTAATTTTTGTGGAGTTAGACACTTTACAGGCCTCACTTTAAGAAGCCTTCGAGCATGGTGGCTTAGCAGTTAGAGTATCCGCCTCATGCACGGGAGGACCCGGGTTCGAACCCAGACCGGGTCATACCAAAGACTTTAAAAATGGTATCTTCTGCCTTCTAGCCAGGCACTCAACATTCATAGAATGGAGAAGGGAAATTTAATCACACAAGTTACCAGAGGACTGGCCCCCTTCTGTAGCATTCGCTACATTTAGTAGACGTGTGGCCTAGGGCTAATGAATCAGAGATAAGCGCCGCCTTATGTGCCAAAATTGGCTAGGGAAGGACTTTATAGATTTTCTTCATTGATTATAAATTGAGTCGAATTTGGTATGATTGTGAAGGTTATCTTGTACTTTACAAGCCTCGAGAAATTCAGATTTTTTGAATTTTAATTTTTTTTTAATCGAAATTGAAAAAGAGAAAAATTCACCCTCCAAACCAGGCCCAAATTCACCCCGATCTCGCCGCTTAGGTCGATGACGTATGACAAGGGGATGAATTCTCTGCTATATCGATTGCGCATGCGCGATCGCCGCGGTATACATCAGTTTGCGTGCAGTATTTTATTAACAACAACCATCGCTCGCTCGTTTTGCAACATCGGAAAAGAAAAAAACAATCTAGAAAATTGCCCAATGTTAGTGTAAAAGTACATTTTTTTACCGTATGAGTGGTTATTTTCGCAAAATTATAGATTTGTTTTGACAAATTGAGAGACGCAAATTGAACGTGCCTCGAAAAAAAAAATGCCTGTCAGTTGAATGATACAGAACACGCACTAGAGTTTCAGCGGCCCGGCCTGCGAGACAGGTTGTGCTCTAGCTACCTAGCTAGCTAGCTGCCGCGCCAACTGCCATGACTGCCTTGTAAGTAATTGCACTTTTAAAAAGTTCCGAACAGGAACGAAAATGCAAGATTATTACGATCACACCTATTCTAGACTATCTCTTATTTTACTTAAATGTTTGTAAGGCTTTTGAAACAAATACGAGAACAATTACCTGCAAAAACAGCAAAAAATGCGCTGATAATCTCAGTAATTTCCTAACTCGCTAGAATTGAGGCGAGCTACATACATGCACTAACCGCTGTTGCATGCATTGTCCACCGTACGCGCACGGTCGAGGCTCTGCACGTATCATGCATGCCGCCAGCGTTGCACGTCGCACCGCACATGATGATTCCACTCGCAGACTAGGTGATTCATTTACCTATTTTTACTTTATCAGACACATTAATGAATAAAAGAATAACTTTACAACGAATATAAGTTGTTGTTTCATTAGTTCACAAATTTTAAACCACCATAATTGTACAGAAAGTAGTTTAAACAACCACGGAATCATCGGTATAAAGGGGTACAATTCCGGTATATTATGTGGTAGATACCGAAGCTTCCTATTGGATAACCCCTTTCATTACGTCAGTACAACACACACAGCTACTGACTCCGCTCGTCGCTGGATTGGGGTTTTTGAGGCAGTGTTTACTATTTTCATTTTTTTTTCAATTTTTGGATGTGCGAGTACTTGGAAAGTAGTATTTTCATATTCTGTATGATTTCAACTTTCTGTAAAGATATAATTTTACTAATATTGGTTTTTCTTTGAAGAAAAACTTTAACCCTAACCAGGCCGGGTTATTTTGGCTATGCTCTGGCCGGGGGAGGGGGGTGGATTCTACAAAATTTGGCACGCAGATAGCTTGCAACATAACCTACAAGATTGCATTGTTATTTTTTTGAAAATAATCCATTTTTAATTAATTATGCAAATTTATGCAGAAATCCTCTTTTTGTCTGTAAATCACTAAATATTGCTCAGAATATGCTAATTTTATGCATGAAAATTCTTTTTGACTTAATTAACAGGTTTTGAACATTAAAGATTGTGACAGCCAAAATTTTCCTTATGTATTTCTTTGTTTTGGGAATTTCTTATGTATTTCTTTGTTTTTTCGACTCATGTTTTTTTCAATGGAATAAATTATTGACTATTATCCAACCATTTTTAGCCCAAAATTAAATGATTGCAGTGATTAGAATGAAAAATAATGAAGGTTTTGTGTATTCTAGGAAAAAATCAATTTCCATAGGATTTGTACACAAATCACAAAATTTAGCGATTTTCCGGGCCGACGTTCACTTACAAAAGGTCACGTGACTTTAGAACGGTATACCCGATCGTCGCAAATTTAGTCTCAAAAGTTGCGCAAGACTTCAATAAAAAAACTTGTGAAGTCGCGCGGCAATACCTGCGCGCGTTGCAGAATTATCACGCGAATGGTTAGGGTTCAAGGAACTAATTAAAAGAATACAACGTATTTTGGCACTTATTCCATAATTGATGACTGGTAAACTAGGTCTGCAGAAAAAAACTCCATGAAAATAAACACAGTAGTGATTTTAGGCTAGTTTTTTTATGCCAAATCTCACTTAGCAGCCAGTTTACGCCCACATTTAGGGTCCAAAATTAGCAGCGTGATTGACACTTCATCGGCTTACGTCAACTAGAGAATTTAGAGAGGCGTCGTGTACAGAGACTATGGGGCGAAGTTCTTTAGATGACTTCACACAAATAGAGGGCAGCATAATCGATGTTGGCGATTTAAAAGGGGCGTTCCCAGGACAATTAGATATTTACTTATTACCCCAAAATTGATTGATTTCATGGGAAATGACTGCCAAATTCTTTTTCTTGAGGAAAAATTACATAGAGAGAGACTAATTGTGAAAATTAGGCCATCTAGATGCTGAATAGTTCCTTTAACCAACTAAACTAACTACCTCTAGCCAGCTAAAAGCAGGATATATATTCAATCATTTTTGAAGAATTCTGACTTCAAACATGATTTTCTCAGCTCAAGCTTCTACTTGTGGTTCCTTTCAAAGAAATGTAGGTCACAAATATGAACCCATAATATGATTCACACCTGGAATGTATTACCAGAGTTCATTCAACCTACATGTATACCGAGTTCTGTATTAAACAACTTGTATAAAGATACATAGAAATACATTGGTTTAAATCCGCTATTAACTCCTTGAGTGCCAAGCTCGAATTTTGGTGAGTTACAATACACACAAATGCCATGTAGAGCATGAAAATCCCTTGCAGCAATTACAATGAAATCATAGTATGCTCCCTTTCACCCACATATTGTCAGTTGAGAAAAGGAAAGGTGGAAAGGGGCTAAGTCACTATTCATACTTTTCATGTTTTAAATTCGGGAGCTTTGAAGGAACTAAATTTAGCTCTCTTTCTTTCTTTTTTTTCCCTCCAAATTTGAGGTAATTTTTATCGCAAAATCTAGCATCATACATAGAGAAGGTACCAACCTACAAGATTATATGGTAACTAAATTTAGCAAAAAATGTACTTATCGCCCTTCTCACGCTAACCCAACAACATGGAGATAATTACTGTACAAAGTCATGTACAAAGTCATGTACAAAGTCATGTACATGTAGGTCATTCACACAATAGCCGATAGTATGAACAACACGCACAAGCACGTGTTCACCCACATTTACCTTTGACCTATTTAGAAGAAGTCACAAAAATAAAGGGTAAATTCTGGGTGACTGATAAAAATATCAATCGACTTCATAAATCGACTTCATAAATCTGCAACCCTGGATAAATACGACTAACAGAGTTCACCTGGTCTTAGTCTGGTTTAAGGGGAACCAACACCCAAAAATACTATTTTTATAACTGTAAGGTTACAGTTTTAGTAGTCCATTCCACCAACAATGTCAGAAAAATTGGTTTCCACACAAACTTTATAATTTGAAAACACATAAAAACAATAGTAATTGTTCATGGGTCTGCAGACGAAGACTAGTCCTTTAGGACGTACATGTCTACCATGCTTCTATTGTCTGCAAACGTAGGCAGGTATAGAATTGGCGCACTAGCAAAAGTTTGGCGCTCTCGGAATTGGTTCCATGAGTTTTGTGATTAATTGCATTGTTCATGAATAACACAACCCTTTGCAAAGTGTTGGACATCTATTTAATATCAAACAATGGTACTCCAAAATATGACCCTGTGCTGTTCTTTGCATGGTGGTCCCCTTTTATTCTTCAAATGTGTGTGGGGAAATATAATCATGGTACATCTATTGTAACCCTCCATGAGAATGAATGATAACACTTCAATATTTCGTCCCTATGCCGTTGCCAAACAATGTCCCCAAAGGACTTAAATACACAGTAGTGCGCAAGGTGAAGAATAGACTGCAACATCATAAACATGTGACAAAGAAAACAAGAAATAGGTAGAAAGTCCATCTGGTCTTGATTGATATTTCAAATTTATGTGGGAAAAATAAAAGAATGTATATTGTTAGATTGCTTCTGGTACTACTTCTCCACAAAAAATGGCAAAAAGGGGAAACTCCGGAAAATGAGAAAATTTGTACACACACATAAACAAACAAAACACACACATTAACACCGGATCATGTACAACAATGTGAACCGGGTCTGGGTTATTTGAAATTTATGTGGGAAAATAAGAAAATATAGTGGTTAGATCTTTACTGCTTCATTAAAAGAGAAAATAGGAGAAACATTGGAGAATGTGAAGAATTACGTAATATACACACACACTATAAACCTGTTCAGGACGTGTCCCGAAAATATTCGGGCTTGGGTCTATGGAGAATATATGTTGTAGCAAAATCAATCGGTCCTGAACGGATTAAGTAACAAACAAAACACAACACATTTTGTCACCCACATGAGCATACTCACACATACTAAAGCACTGACACATACATGTATGTAAGTACTTCTCAAAGCAACACACACTTTTGTTTGGGCTGCACATCATGCAATGAGTAGATTTTCTCTGAATGGCTTATCATACACAGAACCTGGGCCCCAATTCATAAAACTTTGTCAACTGTTGTAAGTGTCCAATTATGCTGATTGGCTGTTGCCATTGTATTACAATAATGAGACAGTTACAACCATTTGAACCGTTTTATAAACAGGGCCCAGATATTATCATGGGCAATCTGGTAAATATGCTGTTTTTTTTATCATGGCAAAAATTGCATGGTTTTATCATACACAGAACCAGATATTATCATGGGCAATCTGGTAAATATAAGTTGTTGTTTTTTATAATCATGGCCAAAAAATGAATTGTAGGCAGCTCTGTGTGACATTCATAAGACTTTGTGAACATGTGTATGACTTACCATTGCCTATGTTTGGGCTGAACGTCATGTGAAGAGTAGATTTCCTCTGCATGGTTTATCATACATAGAACCAGAGATACACCAAACTGGCAAAATAACAATAAAAACATTAATATTTTATCATAAAATACAATTATTGTCATATACCAAAAGAAGTGAGAGAGCTTTCAGTACTTTTATAGATTGATTATGCACAAAACCCTGCTGTTTTAACTATGAAACATGAATGTGTGTTTGGGCTATACGTCATGTGAGGAGTAGATCTCCTCTGCATGGTTTATCATACATAGAACCAGAGATACACCAAACTGGCAAAATAACAATAAAGACATTATGTGTTATCATAAAATACAATTATTGGTCACCAAAAAGAAGTGACAGATTTCAGTACTTCTATAGATTGATTATGTACATGTATATTCAGGACAAGTCCCGACCGGGTAAAATCCATTAAAAATTTTTTTAAAAAGGCATACAACATTTTACAAGTGAAATGTGAAAGCTCCAAAGAATTTTTGGTTGAATTTGAGCAAGTTGATACAGTGCATGCAGTTATTATCCTACCTTGTTCTACATATCATTATATATGACAGAGGAACCCTTGAGCTGGGCGGCCACTATACTTGCATCCCTAGAACATACATGTACGTATGTAAATCTCATGTAAATACAAAAATACAAGTTATAAGCATGTGTCTATAAAGACCCCTGCTTATAAAGACCACTCCCTAGGATGTTCTTAAATAGGAGAAATGTCTTACCTTGTTCTGTACAGCATTAGATATGACGGAGGATCCCTTGAGCTGAGCAGCCGATGGGGTGGTTGCTACCTGGGCCTCGAGGTCATCGACCAGGAGAGTGAGATCGTCTAGGTCGGTTTCATGGATGACATTGCTGAGAGGCGGGTACAACAGGGGCAGGGTCTGAAAAGTAATTATGGATTTAAAAAAATAATTGTTGGTAAGGATACATATAAAAACCACACAATGGCATGTCATCACAGAAAGTATGAGCATAATCATCAACAGCACAATCAACGATAAGATCATTAGAGTGTCATCATAGGCTGAGAAGTGGGTAATGCAGGGGCAGGGTTTGCAAAATACTTTGGGTTAAAACAAATAATTTAAGTTCAAATGAATTTTAAATGTCCTTTCATAATTTGCTGTTACATGTTATCTCAGTAAAATATTACTTAAAATATGGATGTAGAGGGCTAACACTACATTATGGCAAACCTTACAAGCCAAGTCGGGGTACACTAAAAAAAAAGTGCGCCTTGCCAGTAAAGTCAGGGTTCACTAAAAAAAGTGGGCCTTGCCAGCGAATGTTTCCAAAAGGCAATCCTTGCGAGCGAAGCCAGGATTTGCTAAAATGCAAACGTTGCCAGTCAAGGTTTGCTAAAAATTAAAACCTTGCCAGCCAAGGTTTGCTAACCAAGGTTCGCTAAAAGCAAAGGTTCACTAAGTAACTAACCTTGCCAGCCAACGTTTGCTAAAAAACAAAACCTTGCAAGCCAAGGTTTGCTAAAAAAAAAAACCTTGCCAACCAAGGTTCACTAAAAAACAAACTCTGCTAGCCAAGGTTCACTTAAAAACAAACCTTATTTTCGAAGGTTCACTAAACAACAAACCTTGCCAGCCAAGGTTCGCTAAGAAAAAAACTTTGCTAGCCAAGGTTCACTAAAAAACAAACTCTGCTAGCCAAGGTTCACTAAAAAACAAACTTTGCTAGCCAAGGTTCACTAAAAAACAAACCATGCCAGCCAAGGTTCACTAAAAAACAAACTTTGCTAGCCAAGATTCGCTAAAAAACAAACCTTGCCAGCCAAGGTTCGCTAAAAACACAATCCTTGCCAACCAAGGTTCACTAAAAAACAAACCTTGCCAACCAAGATTCGCTAAAAAACAAACCATGCCAGCCAAGGTTCGCTAAAAACACAATCCTTGCCAACCAAGGTTCACTAAAAAACAAACCTTGCCAACCAACGTTTGCTAAAAAACAAAACCTTGCGAGCCAAGGTTCGCTAAGAAAAAAAACCTTGCCAACAAAGTTTCACTAAAAAACAAACCTTGCCAGCCAACATTTGCTAAAAAACAAAACCTTGCCAACCAAGGTTCACTAAAAAACAAACTCTGCTAGCCAAGGTTCACTTAAAAACAAACCTTGCCAGCCAAGGTTCGCTAAGAAAAAAACTTTGCTAGCCAAGGTTCACATAAAAACAAAACTTGCCAACCAAGGTTCACTAAAAACAATCCTTGCCAGCCAAGGTTCACTAAAAAACAAAACCTTGCCAGGCAGATTTTGCTAAATAAAAAACTTTGCTATAATAGTGGGCCTTGTCAGCAAAGGTTTGGTTAAAGAGAAACACCTTGCCAGCCAAGCCAAGGATCCCTAAAAGCAAACCTTGTGAGCTACATGGTCTGGGACCTTGTCAGCGAAGCCAGGGCTCGCTTGAACACAAACCTTACCAACCAAGGTACATTAAACTAGATGGATCTTCGACTACGCGCAGTCGAAAATGATGCCTCCGCCATTACGCAATGTATTTATATCAAGCCCAAATCAACATGTACACTGAATTAATTCTGTCAACTCAATTTTGATGGTACTCTGTCTTTTAGATCTTGACGTATCACAATTATGAGCTATAAGTGACCTTGACCTTTGCCCTCATGACCCCAAAATCTAATGACTACAATTGTTCCCTAAGATACATTCAGGTATCAAGTTGGATTGAAATCTGATATACAGTTCTTGAGATTTCCAATCTCAAGCTACGTTTTACATATAATGAGCCCTGTGACCTTTGACCTCATGACCCCAAAATCTAATCAGTTCATTGGCTCTCCAAGGAACATACATGTACCAAGTTTGGTCAGAATCTGTCAATCCCTTCTTGAGATAACGCGATCACGAGCTATTTTTGCATATATAATGAGCTCTGTGACCTTTGACCTCATGACCCCAAAATCTAATCAGATCATTGGCCCCCCAAGATACATACATGTACCAAGTTTGATCAGAATCTGTCGATCCCTTCTTGAGATAACGCGATCACAAGCTATTTTTGCATATATAATGAGCTCTGTGACCTTTAACCTTTGACCTCATGACCCCAAAATCTAAGCAGATCATTGGCCTCCCAAAATACATACATGTACCAAGTTTGGTCAGAATCCGTCAATCCGTTCTTGAGATAACGCGATCACGAGCTATCTTTGCATATATAATGAGCTCTGTGACCTTTAACCTTTGACCTCATGACCCCAAAATCTAATCAGATCATTGGCCCCCCAAGATACATACACGTACCAAGTTTGGTCAGAATCCGTCAATCCGTTCTTGAGATAACGCGATCACGAGCTATTTTTGCATATATAATGAGCTCTGTGACCTTTGACCTTTGACCTCATGACCCCAAAATCTAATCAGATCATCGGTCCCCCAAGATACATACATGTACCAAGTTTGGTCAGAATCTGTCAATCCCTTCTTTAGATAACGCGATCACGAGCTATTTTTGCATATATAATGAGCTCTGTGACCTTTGACCTTTGACCTCATGACCCCAAAATCTAATCAGATCATTAGCCCCCCAAGATACATACATGACCCAAGTTTGGTGAAAATCCGTCAAACGGTTCTTGAGATAACAAGATCACGAGAACGGGACGTACGGACGGACGGACGGACGGACAACCCGAAAACATAATGCCTCCGGCTACTTCGTTGCGGAGGCATAAAAACAAACATTGCCAATGACCTTCATTCTTCCTTTTTTTCACCTAAAACTGTGGATTCCTTTAAAGTAGCTGTTCTTCACTCTAAACAAACTCCTCCTTTAGTCCACCCTCCGCCATCTCCAGTTACAATTCCGGATGGAATATTTTGGAGGGAAACCAACCAAGAACCAAGAACAAAGGATTGGTAAAAATCATCACCATACCTCTTCTATGTGTCCCTTCTGGCTTTCAATGGCATCTTTCTTCAACCCTTGGCCTCCTGATGGAAGACATGGATGGATCATCATCATCCACATTCCTACCATCCTTATCATCATCTTTATTCTCATTATCCTCTTCATCATCATCACTACCATCATCATTGTCATAAGCATTGTCATCATCGTCATCATCATCACCATATTCATACCTCTTCAATGTGTCCCTTCTGGCTCTCGATGGCATCTTTCTTCAAGTCCTTGGCCTCCTGGCGGAAGACATGCATGAGGTTGGCATGGCAACCCCTGAGCATGGGGAAGGCATCCTCCTTGGCCAGGAGGGGGATGAGACGGGCTAGCAGCTTGCGTCCCTTCCTGATCCCAAGCATCTGGTGCAGCTGAGAGTTGGGGGTCCTGGTAATAATTATAATAATAATAATAATGATAGATCATATTTGTATAGCGCCTAATCAATGCAGACTGTTCTGACCCGCACAGTTATCTTGTACACATTCTCAACTCCCTGGGGAGCACACTAGCTGCAGGCAACCATATAGGTGACCAGGCTAATTTTAACCAGATCAGGTACCCATTTATACACCTGGGTAGAGAGCAGCAATGTGGATAATATGCCTTGCTGAAGGACAAACGATAAATACAATCACACATTTATGTACATCTTGTCATCTTGACATTACAGTATGCAACTAACTTATAGGCCTTCGAAACAGTCAAACTAATAACGATGTGCTATAGAAATTAGCCGTTGCCCAAGGCTGATTCTTGTTTATATTTCCCTTGTGACAATTTTCATGGAGTTCGTTCACTGCTTGCTTTTTATTATATTAATATTACTATCATTGTTTTTATTATATTAATTTTTCTGGTGTGTACATATGGCGAATACACATCACAATGAATCCAGTATTAATGTGCACTCTCTCCCCTCCCTAGGGAGCACTCTGCCCTTACCTGTATGTTAGATTGTCTCCCTTCCCCCTCACCACCCCCCCCCCCCCCCCTTCCCTTCAGTGTAGCACACATTGTCAGGACCAATCCACAACTAAGCTACAAGCAACATGATAAGATTAAACTTTGATCCTAAAATGTTAAATATCCCAAACAAATTTATTTTGGTTTGTTTTAATCCACAATCAATCAATCCCTCACTAAATGTGCACTCACTCCACTTGATATGGAGCATTCTGTTTAATACATGTCTGTAAGGTTGTCTCCCTTCTATTCACAATGCATCATAGCGCTTACAAGTATAACAATTAATACATACAAAATAACAACAAGATTCTTACAAACTACAACTATTCAAGGGAAAAGGAAGGATTTTAGGTGAGGTGAGTACATGTGGAATTTGTCTAATATGCTGTGGTAGAGCGCATTCCATGATACAGAAGCTGCGATAGTGAATCTTTTATCAGCAAAAACAAAGTGAGATCTTGGAAGTGTCAGTGACGGAACGAAGAATACGAGTAGGTTTATACAATGTGATAGTACTATTCTCACCTGTCTGTGAGGTTATCTCCCTTCTCCCCCTTCAGTGTAGCACACATTGTTTGGACCAAGCCCCTCTTCTTCTCCAGTAGCGGGCCAGTGTCTGACTCAGGTAGAGTCCCAACCTGGAATCAAAAGTTCAACGTTTGTGTTTACAATAACCTCATTTGATAGACTATTTTCTTTGTGAGTCACATGTTCTGGGCCCCATTTCATAAAACTTTTCCAGTTGTATTAAAATGTCCCAATGATTGTAACTACACCACTGTCAGCCAATCAGCATTGAGCATTGTCATTGTTGCCATGGTAGTTACAATATTGGACATTTACAATCAGAAAAGTATTATGAAACGGGGCCCTAGTTATACATTTTCTTTGAATGTTTGATGTAATTTGAAGTTAGTTTGGATTTGTATATCAGATGTGTGACCTGTGTATACTCCCAACATGTCATAAAAAATCTTGTCCAATGTCTGTCAAACCAAGGAACTTCATGGTGGAACTCAGATTGCAACAAGAAAAATATATAATGGGTTGTCAATTTGCTTTCACAATATGACTATAGAGTTTATGTTTTGTCCTATTCTTTCCCAGAGGAATTAAATCAATAAACCTGATCACTACTGTCTATTGAATTCCCATAGAATTTATACAGGGCCCACCAGGTTCCCGTAGGCAATGGGTTTAAGAATGTACCTGAATGTTGAGGTCTTCGATCACCAGCACCATGCTGTAGAGGCGCTCGATGGCCAGGAGTGTCCGACGTCGTCGACCATGGTCCTTGGCGCTCGGCTTACCACCCTGCACAAAACAGACATGAGCCATTAAGTTTAATTGCATACTGTATACGCCATATATTTTGCGTACATGAGATTTCCGCGACTTTACAACAATTTCGCGATTAGTTAAATTCTTGTTCGGCTGTTACCAGCACGCATTCATGACTGTTTCAAGAGAGATGCTAGTGCAGTTATGCATGGAATACACATACTGTATGTGTATTGCTTTGCATTTGGTGTCAATATTTTAGCGTGTTGTTAATTTCGAAATTCACAAGTGATTCGCAAAAATAAAACCTGTGTGAAATATATGGTGTACACAGTATTCTAATGCACTGTCAGAATGTGTTGTGGCCCTATTTCCACTGTGATCTATTCAATGTACTGTACAAGTGTTTTAGCCCCAGTGATACTCATGATCAATTCAATTGGAATATATCATTCAATGTACAGTACGAGTGTTTTTAGCCCCAGTGATACAATGTACTGTAAAAGTGGTTAAATTTGTGCCATCTAAATTTTCCACTGAGCTGACTACATGTATATCAAACAAATAAAGTGATGTGTTAAAATGTATGGTACTGAAAAGAACTTCATGTCAGAAGATAAAAGGGAAATGAAATGCTGGAATTTGTGCTTGATAAGTGCAGAATTCCTGTCTCTTGTAGTCGTATATTTCCTCATGAGTATCACTAATACTGGAAATAATCAATGTATTTGAAAGCGTTATCAATTGCTTTGACTGACCACTGGGGGCTGCCATGTCTTTTTTTTCCTTCAATTTATCGCATATAAATATATAATATGATTGAAAAAGAGCGAAGAAAATGACTCCAACAGGATTCGAACCCTAGTATGGCATTTGTACCTGAAACCCCTTAATTTTCATTGCTCGTGTAGTCAGAAGCTATTATAAACCTGACATAAACCCGAAGGATAGAAACCAACTTGGGAATATATGCGAGGGATCACCGAAGTGATGCAGCTTTTGCATATAGACATTCTTACCTCTTCATCCTCTGGGGCGTTTTCAATGTGAATGTCAATGATCTGTCGGGGGTTGTTCACACTGGACGAGGTTAGCTTGCCTAGAGCACCTTCAAACTGAGCTGTGATACAAGATTAAAGACAAATGTGAACACAATGAATATAAATATAAATTTAGCACAGATGTTCAATGTGAATGTCGATGATCTGTCGGGGGTTGTTCACACTGGACGAGGTTAGCTTGCCTAGAGCACCTTCAAACTGAGCTGTGATACAAGATTAAAGACAAATGTGAACACAATGAATATAAATATAAATTTAGCACAGATGTTCAATGTGAATGTCGATGATCTGTCGGGGGTTGTTCACACTGGACAAAGTTAGCTTGCCTAGTGCACCTTCAAACTGAGCTGTGATACAAGATTAAAGACAAATGTGAACACAATGAATATAAATTGTATTAGCACAGATGTTCAATGTGAATGTCGATGATCTGTCGGGGGTTGTTCACACTGGACAAAGTTAGCTTGCCTAGTGCACCTTCAAACTGAGCTGTGATACAAGATAAAAGACAAATGTGAACACAATGAATATAAATACATGTATTAGCACTTAGTGTATATTAGTCCTTGAATATTTTATGTTTCTCTTTGTTATTGTAAAGTGCATTGATATGCAGTAGTTGAAGTAATGAAATGCGCTATAAGAACCAGTTATAATTATTATTATTATCATTTTAAATTCAAGGTACTAATGTTTAGTGTGAATGTTAATGATCTGACATGCATGTTAATTTTGGCTGAATAGTTATATGCCTACAATGGACAAGGTTAGCTTTCTAGAGCCACCTTTAGCACAATTATATTTTCCTTCTTCTTTTCCTTTCCACTCTTCCTAAAATCCTCATCAATTACCCTATATCTTTTCATATCATGTTCAACCATATCATTCTAAAATACCATACATGTAACTATAACATTTCTTTGTAAATCTTTGCTAGTTTATCTCCATACCTGGTTGATAAGCTCTGTTCTCCAGTGGTCTTAGTAACAGTTTCTTCTCCTTCCTTCTATCCTTCCCTTCATCCATTCCTTCATTCCCTCTCTCCACTCTGTAAATACCTGTCACCCTCCCATCTCTACACAAACATGATGCATTTACTAACTAAATGGTTAGATATAAACGAAAGTAAGAGTCCATACCTGGTTGATAAGCTCTGTTCTCCAGTGGTCTTAGCAGCAGTTTCTTTTCCTTCCTTCTATCCTTTCCTTCGTCCGTTCCTCCCTTCCCCCTCTCCTCTCTGTCCTTCTCCTTTGCAGCTTTCCTCTGCATGTAGTTCTGAAGAAAGATATTAAATGTTATTTTCAAGGCTTATCTAGGGTTGATTTCCTACTAAGATATCAAGATGTTACATCATCAAGTTCTGCTGCAATATTAGTCTTGTTATTATATTTGTCCATAGTTATTTGTTATTTTATTTGTTCATAGACCTTGAGCCCCAAGTCAGCCCATCTATATCAAACATGAACACCTCTTAGAACCCGAAGTGCTCTTACCTGGAAGTAAAAGTCGTCCACAGCGGGGTTGTTTGAGGTCAGCTGTAGCATCTGAATCTTTATCACCCATTCCTTCTCCTTCTGTGACATCAGGCAGCCGTACTCGTCAAAGTCTCCCCGAAAACGTCTGTGGTCTCCACCACCGCCTCGCGGGAACCGAATCTGCCGCTGCGCACGGGGACCCTCTGCACGATCATATTTCCTGGTGAAACCATGAACAGAAAAAACATATCTGGATTAGCACAATTTAATCAGGAACAAATATAGTCAAAAGTCCCCCAATAGCACCCGAGGTCTCCGCCACTGCCACGCAGGAACCAGATCTGGCGCTGCGCATGCAGACCCTCTCCACGGTCATATTTCCTGGTGAAAATATGAAAAGAAGTATCAAAGATTCTTTTAAAATGTTGGAGAAAGCACACTTTTAGTCAGGAACAAATAAAGTCAAAGTCTCCCCGATAGCGTCTGTGGTCTCAACCACCTCCACGATGGAACCAGATCTGGAGCTGCGCACAGGGCTCGTCTCCAGTCATATTTCCTGGTGAAAACATGAACAAAAAATTATCAAAGATTCTTTTAATGTTTGGGAAGAGCATATTACTGGATAAGCAAAATTTGTGATGGATCATTACGTATGACAAGCGAAGGTAAGTGTATAATATTGTGATAATACGTATGGTTTGCGGTTGCACCATGTAAGAGGAGAGGATTGGTGAGTCCTGAAAAGGACTGTTGGTATTCTTTCTAGGATAGTCCTAAAAAGGACTGGTAATCCTAGAAAAGACTGTTAGTAGAAAGAATACCAACAGTCCTTTTCAGGACTCACCAATCCTCTCCTCTTACATGGTGCAACCGCAAACCACACGTATTATCTACACCACCATGGAAACCGATACTTACAAGCAACATTTAATATTGTGATGTCAAATAAAGAAAGTGAAGTGAACCGAGTGTATTACTTACCCCATGTTTGAGTATGCTCCTCTCGGTCCGGAGAAGCGAGGTCTAGAATGGACAGGTGGGATCCTGCAAAGAGAAAACATCAACGAAATTCATTTATTAAAATGTGACTGGCTATATAGCAAAACCCTACACTTGTCAGTAAAAATAAAAATGTAGATTTTCATAACATTAGAAAGGCCTTATCACAAGCTTTCATTTGATGACTTCTTCTAAAAAAAAATTAAAAATAAAAAAATCTGACACCGAACATGGTGGCTTCGCGGTTAGAGTGTCCGCCTCATGCACGGGAGGTCCCGGGTTCGAACCCAGACCGAGTCATACCAAAGACTTTAAAAATGGTACCTTCTGACTTCTAGCCAAAGTTACCAGAGGACTGGCCCCCTTCTGTAGCTTTTGCTATACATTTAGTAGACGTGTGGCCTAGGGCTAATGAATCGGAGATAGGCGCCGCCTTATGTGCCAGAATTGGCACAGGAAAGACTTAAACTTTTTTTTTTACTCTAAAAAATCTGACAATATTTGGCAAAGATATGTTTGTTTAAATTTTAGAAACATAAGTCTTAAGCACACTTTATGTGTACTTAAAGTGCCCATATCTTCAAAACATGAACTACCAACAAGTGCAGGGTTTTGCTATAGCCGGTCACATACAGACCAACAAGTGCAGGGTTTTGCTATAGCCAGTCACCAACAAGTGCAGGGTTTTGCTATAGCCAGTCACATGAACTACCAACAAGTGCAGGGTTTTGCTATAGCCGGTCACATACAGACCAACAAGTGCAGGGTTTTGCTATAGCCAGTCACCAACAAGTGCAGGGTTTTGCTATAGCCGGTCACATGAACTACCAACAAGTGCAGGGTTTTGCTATAGCCAGTCACCAACAAGTGCAGGGTGTTGCTATAGCCGGTCACATACAGACCAACAAGTGCAGGGTGTTGCTATAGCCGGTCACATACAGACCAACAAGTGCAGGGTTTTGCTATAGCCGGTCACAAATGTTCTTATTGTTCGTTGAGAAAGAGAAGGGCACTACTAAGTCACTTTTTGTACTTCTCAGATAATCATGTTTTAATGTTTGCAATCATTGTAGAAACCCAATTTAGCTCTCTTTTATTAATTTCTCTTTTTCATTTAAAGATTCCCAAAATTGTAAGTAATTATCTGTAAGTTTATAATTCCTTGGAGAAAGTTCTGACCTACAAAATTGTGTGCAAAATTAATTTGATCCAACATTTGACTTCTCAAGTTCTCAGTCTCAACCATTGATATAGAAAATATGAAAGACATTAAAGGGATAGTTGAGTTTTGGTAAAGAGAGTAGTTTTGGTCAAACCTAATTTTTTTTCCCAAAACCTGCACCATTACATTACAAACTAACATTTATAACTCCACCATGCTCGTAAGGAATACAAAATTACAAATGGCTAAGTAAAAAGCCTGTAATCATTCAAAAAGGGCCATTAAACTCAAGAAGGCGCTTTCTAAAAACTACCGGTAATTGGTTTCAAAATCAGGTTCAATAACAGGCAAGTGTCTGTGCCTACGCACAACACTAAATTAAAAGCCACACTTGTTTAAAATATCTTATTGAAATTATGCTAATTGTATTGTTTTTTCCTATAATACAGCAGTCTTTTCTTTCTGTTTTGTATGCGCCTCGGACAAGCTCGCATAGAAAGATGGAGCATGATAAATCCTTGCCTTTATAATATTTAATCATTAACCCAAGCAGGACTGGTCCCCATAAAATACTTGGGCTGGAGTTATTGGAGAGTGCATGTTGAAGCAAAGTCTGATAGTCCTGAATGGGTTAAAGGGGTAGTACAGTGTTGGTAAGGCTGAGCTTTAGTAACAAAAACCTGCACAGTAACACTACAAACTAATAGTTATAACTCCACCATGCTCGAACGGTACAGAAAATTACAAACGACTAAGTAAAAAGCCTGATATCATTCAAAAAGAGTCATTAAAACACAAGAGGGCGCTCTCTAAAAGAGCATTGGTTTCAACCATTTTTCATACAAAATTATGCAAAAACATGTGATGTTTTGTTGAAATAATGATTAAATAGAGAGATCAACTATTTTAGAACCTCTTTTGAAAATTTTCCAAAAAATTTAAACATTTTTGTAATCTTTTTATTTTTAAAATCATCAAATTTATCTGGGCCCCAGATTTATTATGATCGGATATAGTTATTAATATTTCAGCTGTTTCTGAACCGATTTTGATCAAATAAAGTTTATTCTGCCGTTAAAATTGTATGCTCTTTCAAATTTTACACTCAGTTTTTCATTATCTCACAAAAAATTATTTTGTGCAGCGCCCTCTATACCAGAACTGAACTACATCCTTACCTGGGGTTCATAGGAGTCAGTCCGTGCATGGCCCTGGGGAAGCCTCCTCTCATGCCACGCCCTCCTCCCATCTGCATGGGCGACATGTTGGCACCGGGGCTCGTTCCCATAGCAACGGGACCGCGGGGAGATGACGAATACGGCGATGGCATCTGCGGGGATCCTGCGTGAAATGCTCGCGGGCTCGCACCAAACCCTGGCGAGCCGCTAATCTGCTGACTGCGTTGCGCTGCACTTTCGCGAGAGGGAGGGGGGATACTGGTGAAGACAGCGTGGCGGATGGTGTTTGGGGAGATGCGTCCACCCATTGAGTGCAGACGAATGATTAGCTGGCTGATCTGTGTGGGTGACACCCTCCCTCCGATGGACTGGTGGACCTGGCGGGTCAGTTGCTGCAGTAGTTGAGGGTGAATGGGCACTATGGGTGACTGCTGTGCTCCGGGGGTCTGACAAAGGGAGGCAAATTGAAAAACGTAATTGTTAAATAGTCAATTTATATCACACACAATTCACTGAATAGCTTCAACATTTCTCTTGTACTTTGTAGTGCTATAAAAGGGCTCCACACTTACCTTTTTTGTCAGTGGACTAGTCGGGCCAGTGAAATAATTTCTTCCCCCTTTCTGGTGGCCCGAAAGAAAAATTTACTGGCCTGAAAATGTTATTTCATGAGTGAACTTTTTACTATTCAAAATATTACTCTTTCCTGATCAAACCTGTGATTAAAGATGAAGCACAACATGGAAGAAATCTAGATTTTTTCTCATTTGTCAATGCCAGGTTGAAAATCTGCTTGCTCGATCGGGCCACCAAAATATGACTTTTGTACAATTTCACTGGCCCTGGGCAAGTGCGAGTGTCGAGCCCTGGCTAAAACAAAGACATTGGCCTGGATTCACAAAGGGGGATTGTACAAACCTCTATGGAGTGCCATTTGTAAACTGATGGAGAAAGAATGTAAACTTCTTTTGTCTTCTCAGATGGTGAAATTTGCTGGTTAGCAAGCACTAACTGTTATATCGTTATTAATCATAAATTGTTTTACTTGTCTACAAGCAGCATGTAGACCATGGTTTAAACCATGGTTTGTATGAACCTCCTTTGTGAATTCGGGCCATTGTGGCCTGTTGTATGCGTTATATGGGTGGCTATGTGTGGCTAGCAGAGGGGTCGAAACCTGTTCTGTTGTGTGTGTTGCGCTGGTGGTAGATAGTGACCAAGTTATGGGTGGTGTGACTAGCACTAAGAATGTTGCTTTCAAATTTACTTGACTTTCAGAATAGCATAAATATAATTCAATATTGTGTTATTGTGGTGGCGGGCTAGCAGTAAATTATCCTTTTTTTGAACATCATCTAACTTACCTTTTGTGGTTGTGGTGGTGTTGCAGGAAGAGGGGTTGAGGCCTGTTGTATGTGCTGTGTTGGTGGTAGATGGTGAGGCAGTTGAGGGTGGTGGGGCAACCGGGCTGCATGTTGCATGTGTGACAGTCCCTGGGGTGGGGTACCGATGGGCAGGGGCACAGGACCTGGGAGAAACACAAATAGCATTACAATGGCATCAAGATTTTCATTGCTCATTTTCTATTTATCTATCTATTATCTCCAGTATCTGTCTCTCTGTGGACTCAAAATCTGAAATTGGGCTCTATATATCCCTATTAAAGAACAAGGCGATAGCCGTAAAGTGTCTTGCCCACTTGCGCGCATTCATGCAACATTGGACCTCATTTGACCTTTGACCCCAGAATATTATAGAGGCTAATGTAGGGCACCTACCAATCAAGTTTGGTTACAAACAGATGCAGGGTTGGAAAGTTATCAACCCTAAGAGACTCTTTCAGGTAAAATTTCACATTTGACCTCATTTGACCTTTGACCTACTTATGTGACCTTTGACCCTATAATATCATGGAGGCCAATATAGGGCACCTACCAATCAAGTTTGGTTACAAACAGATGCAGGGTTGGAAAGTTATCAACCCTAATAGACTATTGCAGGTAAAACTTCAAATTTGGCCTCATTTGACCTTTGACCTACTTATGTGACCTTTGACCCTATAATATCATGGAGGCCAATATAGGGCACCTACCAATCAAGTTTGGTTACAAACAGATGCAGGGTTGGAAAGTTATCAACCCTAATAGACTATTGCAGGTAAAACTTCAAATTTGGCCTCATTTGACCTTTGACCTACTTATGTGACCTTTGACCCCAGAATATCATGGAGGCCAATGTAGGGCATCTACCAATCAAGTTTGGTTACAAACAGATGCAGGGTTGGAAAGTTATTCAAATTTTGGTAAGGGTCACAGACGGACGGACAGACGGACGGCCGACGGACGGAGGACGGAGGACAGACAGACGGACGCAATTTGGATCCCTTAGTCTCCCTCCACCTACGACAAAAACTGTTTGATGAGTCAATCACGCGTAAATTGCACGTAGAGCAGTTGTGCAATTAAAGTAGAGTGGATTTACACAACTCTCTTGCTCATCGAAAAGACACAGAGCGCAAGCAATTACAACAGACAGTATCCTATGCGCGCATGCACGGCGTAGCAGCCGGAGCGATTCCTGCATACAGGATCCTATGCACGCATGCACGGCATCACGCTTGGCCACTAGATTCATATATATGCACACACAGTGCACAAACTTTAAGCTCCAAGCTCCACTTTATTGGAAGAAAAAACAGGGCAATTAATCCTCAGAGTTTGTGCAGTGTGAGCTAGCATTGTTCTTTTAAAAAACACAATAATGAACAATTAGTCCAACAATATATAATAATTAAATAATAATAACTGGCATTTATATAGCGCGTAATACAGGGTTACTAAGCGCAAGTATTATTACCAATGGTAATAATTAAAAAGCGTCCCATACTAACCTGTGGGTGAGCCAATCTCTGGGGAGATGGAGCGAGCAGGAAGAGCCCTCGTAGCTGATGATGCGGTTGCCGTGGGCGACTTGCGTCCGGTCAGCTCCTGCTCCAGCTCAGCGAGAGACATGACTTTCTTCTTTGCAGGTTGTGGAGGCAGGGTGTTGCTGACTGCACGCACTATCGCTGGGTCCTGAGAGATAAAGGGTTAAACAGAGAAAGTTTGTGGTACCACAATATCTAATGATCTTCTATTTTAAGCGTTTCTATTTGCAGTTCAGAGAGAAACATGACTTCTCCTCTTGGCAGATTGTGAAGGCTGGGTATTGCTGACTGCACGCACTATCGCTGGGTCTTACAGTTGTAAATGATACAGACAAAGCATAAAAGAACAAAAATGGATGCATAGTATTAAAGAATTTAAAAATCTAAAAAAAATTTTTTTTGTTAAGCTTTTCCACTTACACTTGGTCCAAAAAGTACAAGGGAAAAACAAAAGAGAATAACGATTTATAACTAGATATGTATTAAAGAATTTAAAAATCTAAAAATCTTTTTTTTTTGTTAAGCTTTTCCACTTGCACTTGGTCCAAAAAGTACAAGGGAAAAACAGAAGAGAATAACGATTTATAACTAGATATGTAGTATCACAAAATTTCCCTTTCGACGAATACAAGTATTATCATATGTAAAATTTAATTCAAACATATAGAGAAACTGACCAAGAATATATTGTGATTAAAAGTGAGCAAAGAAAAATGGGATTCCAACGGGATTCGAACCCGAGACCTCCGGATTGCTAGACCGGTGCTCTACCGACTGAGCTATAGAAAACCCTACGACGGCGTTCTTCCCAGAAACCCCTTAATTCATCATTGCTCAAGTAGTCAGAAGCTTTATAAACCTGACATAAACCCGAAGCGGATTAAAATCAACTTGGGGATAAATGTGAGGGATCGCCGAAGCGATACAGCTTTTTGTAATAATTAATTCAAACATATAGAGAAACTGACCAAGAATATATTGTGATTAAAAGTGAGCAAAGAAAAATGGGATTCCAACGGGATTCGAACCCGAGACCTCCGGATTGCTAGACCTAGATTGCTATAGCTCAGTCGGTAGAGCACCGGTCTAGCAATCTGGAGGTCTCGGGTTCGAATCCCGTTGGAATCCCATTTATCTTTGCTCACTTTTAATCACCATATGTAAAATTTAATCCACTACCAACCATCAGCCAATCAGGGCCTGTTTGTTATTGTTTTGCACCTCCTGTATATCGTTCCCTTATTTAAATATTGTTTGGCATGCCTATTCTGGAACATCAATCATCCATTCCTTTCATCCAATGTAATATAATAGTTGTATTACCAAACAAACAAAATGTCACATTTGGAGCTACAAGCTGAATTCCACTAGCACGTATAATAAAATGGAATATAAGATGATGACGTCATAATAGAAATTGGGCATTCCTTTTGGTATTTTTCCGGTATAGTGAACGTTACTCCCTGGTAACGTGCACTATAACTTCCATGATCAGCTTACCTCCCAATTCTCTTCACCCCCTCTGCCCTGGGCGCCGCCACGGCCTATGTTGAGCATTGCCTTGAGTCTCTCCTCTGCATCCCCGGGACCCTGCTGATGGAGTTGGCGGTGCGGCATTTCAATCGTATCCCTCACTTCCGGGGAGCCCCAGATGTTGTGTTGCTTGGGAGACATGAGGGAAGGATCGAACAGCGACGGGGGAGACTGGGGACCGAACAGCTGACTGATGTTTGACTCGCCAATACCCTTCTGTCAGGTGAAAATAAACATTTAATTAAAATTGTTTTAATTATACTTGATTTAAAACTAAAGCCCACAATGAGTTGTAATGGAGACATAAGGAACGATCGAACAGAGACTGGGGATCGAATAGCTGGCTGATTTTGACTCGCCGCTATCCTTCTGCCAAGTGAAAATGAACAACATTAAAAATATATTTGGGGGTTTGTTTGAAAGAACCCATGAACCATTTAAGAAAACTTGATTTAAAAATCCCCTGGGATTGTTTATAACAGTTCCTCGCTGTTTTAAAGCTCTTTGAAAAAGCCATATCTCAAGACAACAGAATTATAAATGTGACCGGCTATAGCAAAACCCGGCACTTATCAGTAAATATCAAAATGTAGATTTTCATACCATTACAAAGGCCTTATCACAAGCTTTCATTTGATGCTTTGTACATACAAATTGGTCAATAATTGGCGAAGATATGATTGTTTCAATTTTACAATCATAGGTCTTTTACACACATAGTGTGAACTTAAAATGCCAATTTCTTCAAAACATGAATTACCGACAAGCGCCAGGTTTTGCTATAGCCGGTCACAAATATTAATGGGGTGCATATTTTTTTATTTACCTTGATAGGCAACTCCTAAATTTGTTTTACATTTTAATTACATAAAAATAGGTGGAAAATATTTGGTTGTTTAAATTAAAGACAAATATGAAGCATGATTGCTGCAAAGCTGCCAATTTGAACACCAAAATCTGCTTTGAAAATATGACAATGCATTGCCAATTTAAAGATTTTCCTAAAATCATTTAAAAATGACGAAAGCAGGTACAGTAACAAAATAGAGCTCTAAAAATGTAGCATTTTATACTCTCTCTCCTTAGGACTACCAAACCACAAATATGTGGGCCATCGTCCTTTTGTTACTGACCTTGATAGAGATGGAAGTCTTTTGGTGAGAATCCATCAATCGGTTGTTGAGATAACATGATCAGATGCTATTTTTGCATATATAATGAGCCCTGTGACCTTTGACCTTTGACCTCATGACCTATACGGACGGGACTTACATCCTTTTGTTACTGACCTTGATTGAGATGGGTTTGGACATGGAGCCTTTGGAAGCCGCTGGGTCATACTCAGTGTCATCCTCATCCAAAACCAACTTGGAAATGCTCTTCTCCAAATCCTCCTCCTGCTCCGAGAAAAAACAAACAAAAAAACAGTTATCAAAAAGATTTCTCACAGGAGAAAAGTAACATAATAAATAATAATTGTCCTATATAGCGCTTTATTACAGTCAAGTCTTAAAGTACTACAGAGCAGCCTTATTCAAACCCTCAAGCATTTCAAGGAATAAATAAAAAGATGCTGGAATATCGACATAAATTTTCCTACGGACAGATGTAATTTTATTTTGGATTGGAATACTTTGGTGGCTGGATTGTATCATTATTATCAAACAAATAGAAGACCCACTCCTGATCCCGGATTGGCTAACAGAAGAACAATGACAAACAAATCAGAATATGTACAGTATTGGTCAAAATAAACTGACCCCCCTAACATTTGTGTGCAGTAATCCCTATTGATTTGTACACATGAATAGGGATTACTGCAGATTACTGCAGTAAACTGGATAGTTTATTTTGACTGTATGGCATCTGGATAATGGTGTAACATAAAGGAGTACTCTTATTAGCATAATGGTTTTAGCATGAACAAGAAAACAGTCCTTTCTAGGACTACCAACAGTTCTCTTTAGAACTACCAACAGTCCTTTCTAGGACTACCAATAGTTCTTTTTAGAACTCTCCTAGAAAGAATACCAACAGTCCTTTTCAGGACTACACCAACAGTCCTTTCTAGGACTAACAACAGTCCTTTCTAGGACTACCATAGTCCTTTTCAGGACTCACCAATCCACCCATCTCACATGGTGCAACCGCAAACCACACATATTATAACAAGAATTTTGTACGTCAAATGAAGCCTACGCTTTTAAACCTAGTGAATTCTTCATCAAGGAAAATTACAGGAAAAAAGCAACTGAATTATGTAGACTGAAAAATCAGTCTATATTCCGAGGGTTAGGTCCACTGAGACTGTGTCTTGTTTCCGTTAGCATTTTACATAGTTATCTTATTCTCTCTCGTGATGGAGGGGATAGTATGACGTCATAATATTAAAGGACCCCTCCAGAACGAGAAGGATTTTTCTGTCTACTGAATATGGAGCTACACTATACAAAGTGGAGGGGTTTTTAAACAGGTACGTTATGCTAGAGTAAACTAGAACAGTGGAAGAGGTTTATAGGATCGGGCTAGAATGAACAGGGACAAAGTGGAAACAAAATAGTGAACCAAAGAATTGTTTATCTAGGTGAAAAGTAAAAATACAAACATGCCAGAATATCAACAGAAATGTTCCCATTGACAGAAACCCATTTTATTTGAGTGTGATTTCTTAGCATGTAGGATCTACTTCATCTTACATTTTAATGATAATAATAATATAATAATAGACCAGCATTGATATTGCGCCATCAATCAATAAATTACATTCTGAGGTGCATTACATTGTAGAGTATATTATAACCCTGGCAGTAGCCGAGCCGCCTTGTGGGTGCTTCAAGCACTACAAGCAATAAAGTCCTGCCAGGTACCCATTTACTACACCTGGGTTGAGAGCAGCAAGTGTGGATAAAGTGTCTTGCCGACGGACACACGTGCTGCGGTTAGGAATTTAACCCACGACCCTCAATCGTAATAAAAAGATGAAGGCCCGATCCAATATACCATGACAATCCCATGTTGTTTGTGACCGGCTAATATAGCAAAACCCTGCACTTGTCAGTAATTATTCATGTTTTGAAGAAATGGGCATTTTAATTTGACGTATCACAATTATGAGCTATAAGTGACCTTGACCTTTGACCTCATGACCCCCAAAATCTAATCAGTTCATTGGCTCTCCAAGGAACATACATGTACCAAGTTTGGTCAGAATCCGTCAATCCGTTCTTGAGATAACGCGATCACAAGCTATTTTTGGATATATAATGAGCTCTGTGACCTTTGACCTTTGACCACATGACCCCAAAATCTAATCAGATCATCGGCCCCCCAAGATACATACATGTACCAAGTTTGGTCAGAATCCGTCAATCCGTTCTTGGGATAACGCGATCACAAACTATTTTTGCATATATAATGAGCTCTGCGACCTTTGACCTTATGACCCCAAAATCTAATCAGCTCATCGGCCCCCAAGATACATACATGTACCAAGCTTGGTCAGAATCCGTCAATCCGTTCTTGAGATAACGCGATCACAAGCTGTTTTTGCATATATAATGAGCTCTGTGACCTTTGACCTTTGACCTTATGACCCCAAAATCTAATCAGATCATCGGCCCCCCAAGATACATACATGACCCAAGTTTGGTGAAAATCCGTCAATCGGTTCTTGAGATCACGAGAACGGGACGTACGGACGTACGTACGGACGGACGGACAACCCGAAAACATAATGCCTCCGGCTACTTCGTTGCGGAGGCATAACAATCATATCTTTGCCAATTATTGACCAATTTGTTAGAACAAAGCATCAAATAAAAGCTTGTGATAAGGCCTTTCTAATGGTATGATACTCTACATTTTGATTTATACCGACAAATGCAAGGTTTTGCTATAGCCGGTCACATTTAGAAGCTCACCTCAAAGAATGGAATGAGGTCATCATGCCTGACATCGTGGAGACCCTTGCGAGGTTCGACAGCAAAGTCAAACTCCCCGGCCATCTTCTCATGGGTGTTCTCCCAGTCACCAGCTGGAGCAAGATAAAGGGATGAAAAAGATGATGGGGTATTATTTGGAGCAAGATAAAGGGATGGAGCAAGATAAAGGAATGAAGAAGATGATGGGGGTATTATTTACCCTAATAAGGTCACATGGTCACATGGCGAGTGCATTGGCACAAAGTTCTTGATTGGGTAGGATGCAGGCACCAACTCTATAGGGCCCTTGCCAGGGATCTAGGGGGCAGAGCCCCTGGAAGCTCACGGAATTTAAGCAGTTCATGGGTTGAATTTATCGCACATTGCAAGCCCCATGATAATAATATAATAATAATACTTGAATTATATAGCGCCTAATATGATTGATAATCATCTCTAAGCCTAAGGCTAGCACTTTACAATTAAATTATTATAGGATACAATGCAAACCAGCACACATTGTGTGCACCATCTGCACTCCCTTGGGAGCATCCCTTTCAAGCAGCTGATGGGCATTGAGAAGATTGTTCACATGAAGGGATGAAGAAGATGATGGGGAGTATTATTTTGATAATGGATCTAAAGATAATCTTGAGTTAAATAATATTGTCATTTTATCTTCAAGCTTTCAGGGGGAAAATACAATTTATTTGTCTGGGGCTACTAACCTGCATAAAAATAGCGCTATATAACATTTGTCATCTATTTGGCATTATAATTATATTTATTTTTTTATTTATATTTTGTTTTTGTTTTTTTTTGGGGGGGGGTTAAATTGACTGGGGGGGGGGGGGGGGGGGGGGGGGGTACTCACTGAACCTTGCACTAAAGGTACAGTATATGCCGTCCCAAGACCCCCTTTTTCCGCGCAATGTTTTGTTCCATAGACCAAAAATTCCAAATACTGCCCGTTCCGCCATTCGGAAGACCCCAAAAATTCTGAACATTGGCTGTTCCACAAAACAAAACGACTACATATCGGTCAATAAAAGAGTTTAACTGATTTAGCATAATATTACAACTATATTGTACTAATTCTTGTACAGGTATTGTGAAGCAGACATTTGTAAAGGTATGTCACGGAAAAAAATCTCAAAAATGAAGAATATGTAATTACATATATCTAGTCAGTTTAAGCTAGGTTTGGTTATTTTGCGTAGTGTGCGGTCATGCAATTCTTATGTGTGTGCGAGTCACGTAGCTAGCGCGGGTCATTTTTTTTTGGGGGGGGGGGTTAAATTGACTGGGGGGGGGGGGTACTCACTGAACCTTGCACTAAAGGTATATGCCGTCCCAAGACCCCCTTTTTCCGCGCAATATTTTGTTCCATAGACCAAAAATTCCAAATACTGGCCGTTCCACCATTCGGAAGACCCCAACAATTCTAAACATTGGCTGTTCCACAAAACAAAACGACTACAAACCTTCAGCACCAGCTCCAAAGGTGTCATCATTGACGTTGTCATAGTAGGTATCATCATCCTCCTCGTCTGGCCCTTCGTCCAGCGGCTGCAAGAGAAAATGAGAGAAGGTCAGATTACAAAATAAACTCAATACATTGTAAACCTCTTCAACTTAATTATAACTTCTGAGCAAGGAAGCAAGGGCATCAAAGCTGTTTGAAACGACAACAATTATTGCCTGCCCTTGGCCTTGGTATAGCCGTAAGTTGATTGTGGGAAATTTGTTTTTGATCTTCATTTTTCTTCCTTCTCCTCGTACTCGTCCTCCTCCTCTTTCTCTTTACGTACAGCAGGAGTACGGTTCTCTCTCCACGTTCAAGACACCGGTAGCTAACGGCAGCCAGGCATAAGCTATAGCTAGCTGCTCGTGAAGTCCCGCTATTTCGATTTTTACGACCACGAAGCCGGTGCCGCGACGCTTTCAAAACCATCGATTAAAGGGCATCAAGCGTGGGGATGCTACACAGTGGGTCGCCATTTTGAACTAGGCTAGTTTGCGCGCACCGCATGACACTGAGCTAACGTGCATCACGCACCATGCGCAACGTGTAGGCAAGATGGCGCCGCGCATCTGATTTGACGAATCTGAACTGCCTTTAACATTAAAGTCGCCAACAAGGGCTTAAAAGTTAAATGGAGACGAAAATATTACGACAGACCATCGAGGGATAAGGACAAAGTGCAGTGAGTAATACGAACTAATTAAGTAATTTAGTTGAGTTTAACAGACAAATAAAGACAGTTTAAAAAGTGATTCAAAAAACAAAAAAAAGTGTGCGAAACTGCATTTACATTTAGGATTAGGATTTTATTTTTAGCGCCGTGTAATTGTCCGTAACGAAATGAACGCAAGTGAATGAAATTGGAAGGGGTGGACTAAAGTAAGAGAATGCCCTAACATTTTGCTCTGCAATTTACAAATACAAATACAATGCAACGTCTGAAATTATGAAACTCATTCATTTATCCATTCATCTAGTACTAACGTAGAAATCAACGCGTGGGTCTGAGTGCAAGACATTTCAAAACGTTACGCAATGTCAATGCTACACAAATTGTTTTCCCTTTTAACTGTTCCAGGAACTTAATAATCATAATCACCGAGTCGCTATAATTTATACTCACCGGTAAATCTCCACCGTAACCAAACAAATGTTCCGTCATCTTGAATATACGTGAGTGGAATTACCGATTTTCCCGAAATTCATTTCTGTTCTGGGAAGAAAACCATTGAATGACAAGGGTTAATTCATTTTTTTTACAGGGGGAACCTTGCAAAATATTTCACACAAGTTTTTATCCTACGAATTGAAAACTACATATTTATGAAATTATAACAAAATATATATATATATTAGGATGTCAACATAATGACAATAAAATTAGCATCTTTTTCATGATTTCTATTTGTAATAATGTAAGTATATTACCATAGTGTTCCCTGTAAACTCAATGGAATGGTCCATATTTAGTAACCTTTTACCGCGCAAGCAAGTGTATTATAATGCGATCCGAGAATTACAAGCGGCGAGCAAGGCCGAATAACGAACGCAATTGGGAGCCATGTTCGCGTTGTTTTCGTACATACCGATTACGTTCGTACATCGTAGCGAATGCTTTACGAAATTTACCGACGACTAAGAAACATATTTTTACCCCTAAATAACGCGATTTCGTGACTAGATATTACCACGAACCTAAAGAGCTGTGATCATTCTATCTTTTCGTGGTTAATTTCAATCGTCACAAATGTCTGATAGCGGAGAAGAGATGGAGAATACCGAAGTTACCGAAGTCACTGTCGGCATTACCGACATCTCCGAAGGCCTACCGAGTGCAGACGACTCTGCCTTCACGAACGATCCCGTTTCGGTATCATCTGGCCAAATCAGCACTTCTACTGTTACAGAACATGTTTTTACAGCAACTCCAACAGGAATTTTCACAGCTAATGGACTGCCTGTGCAAGTTCAAGATGGAAGTCCGCTCAAATCGAGAATTATCGCCGTTGTCCAGCAGGACGGAGCAAGTCTTGTGGACGGGTTGAAGACTCCGGCTACCCCCTGCACTCCATCATCTCCATCGGGAGAGAAGCGGCACTACACCTGGGACGACACCGTACATCTGGACGTGCTGCCTGTGCGATGCCGCAACACTGGCGCAGAATTGTTCAAATCGAAATTGGGATCGGGTAAAGAACCATCGATATTTTGAATGTTTTATGATGAATTAAGAAAGGACTGGGTCGATGATAATTTATGACATGAACTGTGGTTGAGGACAAAATAAATGTTATTTCAATAACTTTTGAACAAAGTCGATGAATGTTTGTTTGACAGTCTTTAAACTGTTTAGTCTTAGACCGACAATAGAGGGCGCTTTACTTTTAGAATGAGTTTTTATGGGCACAAAATGCCAAAGTAATAAATGAAGCTTACGGGTAACAACTAACAAATGTTTGGTTTTATCTTAGTGTTATGACATGCGCAGGGTTGCCAACTTAGCTTTGAAGCAGAGGTGAGCGTGTGAGATTGAGACATTGTCATTGGGAGGGAGCGGAGCGACTGAGCATGCGCGGCCAGCTAGCGAGGGAGCGAAGCGACCGAGCGGGGGGAGGGGGGGACACCCTCCCACGGTAGGGAGCTTTTGCAATTTTGAACTTGAAATCGTGCAATCTGATGCATACCTAATTAATGAGGTAAAATTTCATATACAGTCATTAAACACCTTAAAGTCACTATGTTCTGCTTACCAACATACCAACATGTCTTGATCCAAGGATATATGGGAGTTTTGTTTCTTCTAGCGCGGCGCGGCACGATCGTATTTCCGGATATATCGGAAGCATGCATGCCATAAATGGTTTTGACACCTATGGAGACGAGAGGCTGGCGCGCCCCGAGTGCGCCGGGCGACGCGTTCATCTAGTTTAGCTAGCCTAGGGTGCAATTTACGCAAATCCGGCTGGTGTACCGGGCCGGCCGTGTACGGTACATGGCCGGTTAGGCAGATTTTGCCGGGAAAACGCGTGTATTATTATTATTTTGCACGACATACGGAACGCCTGAACGTTAATATACATATTTATATGCTTTTGTTTTTGTTTTTCTCCAATATGCTTCTAGTTCTAAGGCGTGTGATATTAAGAGATCAGCGTGAGAGCGTGAGAGAGGTGTGAAATGCGTGTGTCACACGCTCAATGCGTGAGACTTGGCAACCCTGCATGCATCATGAAAAATCAAATACAACATAATTAAACTGACATTGTCATTGACAAACAGTACAGTTTATTAATAGAAATTAGAAAAGTATTAGTATAAATAATAATAACAAAAAAAGTGACGGGTATTCAATCAATTTGTTTTTGTAATTCTCACTTTTCAATAGAAAGCAGTTTTGTAAATGCTCGGTCAAATGTGTTATTTATGTTTGTGTTTGACAATCAATCAGCTCACAGTTACCTAAGTACTCAAATTTATATCATTGTATTTTATTCATAATTTCAGTTTCAGTTTCTAACTTTCTGGAGACGAGGCAAGGGAAATTGTGTATGTTGATTACAATGACCAGGCAGTGGTACGCCATTATTATATATTATTACATGACTTTGAGTCACTTAAAGGGACAGTCCCTCTTTTACAAAACGTCTGAACAGTTTCCAGTTGAAGGATGGGGATGAATGAAACACACACAAAAAAATCAGATCGAACAGCCCTATAATTTGGATTTTACGAATGAAAAACGAATGCGTCCCTCCATCAGACTATATATCGGTCAATTAAAAGAGTTTAACTGATTTAGCATAATATTACAACTATATTGTACTAATTCTTGTACAGGTATTGTGAAGCCGACATTTGTAAAGGTATGTCACGGAAAAAAATCTCAAAAATGAAGATATGTAATTACATATCTAGTCAGTTTAAGCAAGGTTTGGTTATTTTGCCTAGTGTGTGGTCATGCAATTCTTATGTGTGTGCGAGTCACGTAGCTAGCGCGGGTCATGGAGGGGTCACGCATAGCGTTGTGGTACTTCGTGGAATCCGTGTACGAACTTCCTCACTGGGTGAATATGCACAATTAAAATTGGACGACGGTTTATTAGGTTTAGGTCTATAACTCCACAAAAAAGAGATTTCAAGCCCTAATTTTTTCAGGCATGCTATTAAATGACATTTTCTTTCAGATAAGACAATAACCTCGCAACTTTTAAAATTTGGCTTGCAAAAGAGGGAATGTCCCTTTAATTTGTGGTTTTAAGGCAACAACAGGGATTGGAAATGGAGCATTCGATTCTGTCTATAGATGCTCAGTTAGTTGTCTTGTATCTATCTCCATCTTGGCTCACAGTTACTCGCAGAAAGCATTTATTCTTTTATTATTTTATACCTTTTAAAAGGGAAGGGTAAATGTGAATGCTATAGTGACCAGTGGTACACACCGTCAGAGTTTGAGTCACTTTGGGGACAGGGTAACAGCAGAGATTGGAAACGGAGCATTTGATTCTGTCTATGCTCAGTTAGATTTCTTGTATTTATCTCAATCTTAGCTCGCATTTACTCACATAAATCATTTCTTTAAATATGATTTTATTACTTTCAGGGGGCAAAGGAAAGTGTGTACGTTACAATGATGAGTGGTACACGCCGTCAGAGTTTGAGTCGCTCTGCGGACGAGGCAACAGCAAGGATTGGAAACGGAGCATTCGCTTCGGAGGGCGCACGCTGCAATGTCTAATCGAGGAGGGCATCATCCAGCCCCATGCTGCTTCTTGCACCTGTGCATCCTGCTGTGATGATGATGGGGTGGTGGGCACTGTGAGTTCATTTAATGTCTTCATTCCTACTTCGTAGACATGTAGGCTTAGCTATCAACATTGAAGTTATTAGCTTTTAAAAAAAACATCAAGCAAACTGAATTTTAAACCTGCCTGAGCCCTGAGCCCAATGTGTTGTAGAGACACTGATTTTCCGCGATCGCGGAAAATCGCGGAATTGACCATTTGAAACGTGAAAAAAAAGAGAAAAAATTGATTCTTTTTTCTTTTTCTTTTTCGGAGCCCGATCCGGAAAAAACAAAACCGGTGTGACCGACCGAACCGACTCGGCCTTAATCATTATTGAATAAATTTTAAAGATATTTACTCTCTGGCCTGTGGTAAGTCCTTCCTGATATCAGGCATGACACATTCCCCCAAATATTGATGATTTGTGGGTGAAAATCATGATTTCTGAAAATCAATTATCTACCATGAATTTTGTATGAAGTTCTATGTAAACCGAATTTGCAGTTTTTCACATGTACGAAGCCTATGGCAAAACGGAATTTTCGTTTTTCAGGCAGGTTGAAACAGAATTCTAACAACTATTATAAAACAGTTTTCTGATAGGGAAAAAAGTTTGTTTACCATTTCTTAAAGGTGCACCTGTAAAGTGTCAGATATTGCCCAAAAGTACATTTGAGACTTCAATCCTATAGCAAATTCATTGTAAGATATATGTCCGAATGATGTGTGAAAGTTTCATTGAAAAAGAACACAGACTTTGCTTTCCTGGTTAAAAAAGCGAAAATTTGCGTCAGCTTTTACAACGATTTACTGTATAACGTGTATGAGGTTTATGACCGTTCATTAACGCTCTTGAGCTGAATGATTATCAATGATAGATATCGTCATACTAAAGGGGCATTTAAAAAAAATCTACCCTATTTTATTCTTCTCTTACCATAAGCCAAACAACACGGTAGAAGAGAAATGTGGAAGCTCCTTTTACGCTCCAAGTAATTTTCCTGGAGTTAGACAAAATACTGGTTTCACTTAAATATAATCAGTCAGTATTATAATTTTTTTTTTTTTTTTTTTGGGTGGGGGGGCATCTTTTTGTTCCTGTTTTTCTCTAAAGTTTTATTTTTCCCTCTAATTCTTTTTACATGAATCTTTTTCTTGCTTCATTATTGTAAACCCTGGCCTACTAAAAAAAAACTGTCCCCACCACCTACATGTATTGTCCTTTCTAGCTAAAGATTGATATGAGTACAAGATCAATAATTTAAAAATTGTATTTTCTTTTCAGACGGGACCTGTGAGGCTGTTTGTGCCGTACAAGAGGAGAAAGAGAGATGAAAGGGAGAGCCTGCCCTCTACGCCAACATTGACAACATTCAAGAAGAAGATGCCAAAACTCAAGGATGGTATGTAATCATTGTATATGTTTGTGTAGCATAGGAATACAGAGAAGGGCCGGGTGGGGGGGGGGGGGGGGGGGGGGGGTGGGGATCAGGTGGACGTGAATGAGGAGGAGGTTGAGAAGGGGGATCAGAGACAAAGCCTGCCCTCTATGACAACATTGACAACATTCAAGAAGAAGATGCCAAAACTCAAGGATGGTATATAATCATTTTATATGTTTTTGAAACATTGGAATACTGAGAAGGGGGGCTGGTAATGCAGGTGTCATTTATATGACGCACCTCATTGTACCGATGTGCGTCATCCTTTTATGAACCATGACGCACTCTCTGTCAGAAAAAGTGACTCACCATTAGGAAACATTGACGCATATTTGAGTCAAAATTTGTACGCACCATTTCATGAAAATGACGGTTCTATTGGTCCCATTGACGAACCTTGTGACGCACCCGTGGTAAAGTGACTGACTATGACGCACACATGGGTCAGTGTTGTGACTGACCTTTTGCTTCCATGACGGTACTGTGCGTCAACAATATGGGAGTACATGACGCATCCATGACGCACCTTTCCCGGGGGTCAAGAGGTGCGTCATACAAATTACACCTGCATAATGGGGAGAAGGGGATGTCTGCTCTTATTGCCGCCATTCAGGATGAAGAATGTACCAAAACTGAAGGATGGCATGTGGTCATAAATCTTCTTTCATGAGTCTGGATATATGAGTATAAGAGAGCATTAATATGGAAAGCTTTCTTATCCTCAACATCTATTTTCCAGAAGTTGCATAAAGGGGTGGTATTAATTATCATTTTAAATGTTTTAATTGAATGAGAGAAGTGGAATAAACGTGGTAAGAAAGTCTACTATTAACAGTCAACACCTAACATTCCATGACATGAAACGATTGGTTTCTACAAGTTACTACAAAGTCTACTATTAACAGTCAACACCTGACATTCCATGACATGAAACGATTGGTTTCTACAAGTTACTACAAAGTCTACTATTAACAGTCAACACCTAACATTCCATGAGATGAAACGATTGGTTTCTACAAGTTACTACATTGCCATGGGGATTGAGTTGGTATCCTGTGGGGTGGGGGGGGGGCAAGGAATAGGAGACAGAGAGGTCAAGAGGAAAGTTTGCCCTAATTGTAGAGATCTATTCAAGAAGAATATATCTGCCAAAACACAAAGATTGTTTGCATTAAATCTATGTTCTAAACTCATAATGTAAGTAATTCAAGATTATATTTCACATTATACTCTTTGATGTTGATGGCATTTATTGTGACAAATAAAGATTTATAAACCCTCATACATTTGTTACAATTTATTTTGTCCATTGCAGTTGCTCATCTGACAGATGATGGTCGGTCCATGAGCCTTGAGAGTCAGAACGGCCTTGGTATCGGTGACTCCCCCCTGACCCTGGCATCCATGACACCCAACCTAGCTCCAATCACCCCATCGCTGAGTTCGTTGACCTCTGCATCCATTGTTCCTCCGATGACACCCAGCACCCCGAAGGCTCCTGATCTGGAGATGCAGCACTGGTGGCATCTAGAAGACGTAAGTGTTGCGCTCTTAACCCTAATCAGGCCGGGTTATTTTGGCTATGCTCTGTGGGGGGGGGGGGCCGACGAACGCGCGGCCACCACAGAATTTGGCACACACATGGCTTGCTACTAGTGTTGTTGCCGAGTCCCGGGTACCCGGGTCCCGCCGAAAAATGTCGAGTCCCGGGCACAAAAATCGATACTCGATTTCCCGCATTGAAGTCCCCTCAATGAACGCAAGAGCTTTCATGTTCATTCAAGTGCCAAAAATTTCATAATCAAGGTAAATTTGAACAGCATGTTACCATGATTTTGTTAAAATCATGTCAGAAATAATTTGTTACAATTTTTCTGTATTTTAGAATATGATTTATTGTCAAAAATGCGCACAATGTTTGTCACTTGAATGAACATGTTTTCCCAGCTGGCGTGACATGCCGATAGTGTAATAAACAAATATGGGTAAATTTTGGGTACCCAGGACTCGCCCGAAAAGTTATCGCGAGTCCCGGGTAGTAAATACTAATATAGTCAAATTTGGTTTAAAATATGAGCATTGGAATTTGAGTATTTCCTGAATAAGTGTATCTTTTTCTACCTTCTGAGAAATTTTGAGTGTCAGAACTCATGTTTAAATGCAACTTTTCATTGAATAACAAAGAGCAGATTGAATGAATGCCTGATCTTTGAAACAGGCCGTTTTCTCCATTATTTTAACCTTACTTCAGCTATGTTCCACATCTTTGGCGCTCATTTTGAAATATAACGAGGTCAATTCAATGGACCCAGTTGCTCGTTCTAATGAGGTTTCACTGTATAATTTTGTTGTCTTGTAGATGGCGACCCAGCTGATCCAGCAAGCCCAACAGTTGAAGCAGATGATTGAACAGGCCAAACACCAAGCACAGAACAGCAAGGATGCAGCCTTAGCTCAGGCCAAGATTCAGTATGAAACTGAGAAAAAACAGGTATGTATCAACCAGCAGGCTTTGAAATGTATTGTACCGTTTGTTTTTTTTTTGTTTTTTTTTGGTTGGTTAAATGGTTTTAAAATGTGGTTGGTACAAGCTTTGCACCATGAAATAATCTCTTATCCTTAATTCTTTATTAACTTCTCTCCAAACACAGTTAGGCCATGAAAAATAAATTGTTGTATTGGCGTAACCCGCCCGACCCTAAATATACCGCCGACCCTAAAGGTTTTTTGGGATTTTATTTTAGTTTTTATTTTTTTATTTTTTTGCGATTGCGATATGTGTATGTTATATGTGTGTGTGTTTTTGTGTATTTGTGCGAATCCTGCCAAAAAATAAATAGATAAAACAAATAAAAAATAAACCCTACCTACCTACCCTAATTTTTGGTTACCCGTTACTCCAATCCAACAATTTGTTTGGGGGGCCTTAGCCCTTAGTTACAACTATTATACCTTGTAGAAGTAATACAATTGGTTTGGGGTTGCACCATGTAAGGAGGGAGGATTGGAGAGTCCTGAGAAGAACTGTTGGTATTCTTAATAGGTTAGTCCTTAAAGGGATCTAGTAATTTTGTTGACAAGTGCAAAAAGTGATGCATGGATAAAGTGTATTGGTGTGATCTGATGTCCAGAAAGTAATGTGTAATCATTTTAAAAATTACTTCAATCATAAATATCTTTTGAACGAAATGGAAATTTGAAAGATGGTAACCTGTCCCATGCTTTTATTGTTAATACAAATAAAACAAGGTATGAGAGAACCGCTAGCATTGCAATTGGACAATGTTACTAAGTCCCTTTAAAAGGACTATTCTTTCTTGAGCTTGTAGTTCTGATAAGAGCTACAGCGCCAATATAGTTATTGTAAGGAGAGGGTGGATGGTAAGAGGGGCCCGACGTTTCAAACAGGTTGACTGTCCGTCGTCAGGAGTGGGGACTTGCTGGCACTAGAAGTAATAAAGAGCCAATTTAAAAAAGCACAATGAATGTATTTAGAATGATGCTGTGTGGGAATAATATTATAATGCTTTACAAACACTGATTATGCATCTATGTGTCTGTTTACATAGGTTGTTGCACAACAAAAATCCTCCTATATTTGGTAGCTAATGGCATTGAAACAAATCTGTTTTTGTAATTTGTCACTTCCTCCAAAAAGTGGTTTATTATTCTTTGGGATGTCAGGAAGTCATTAGCTCGGTACAGATCAACATTAAACAATGACAAATTTGTATATACAGCCTTGGAAATAATTATTAGACCAAGCACTTTTTGCTCAATTTTTTAGATTGTTTACACTATTTTGTCACTTAGATTACATTTTAAAGAAACAAAAGTTCATAAAATATCTAAGGGCGTATAGTCAATGGGATAAGGAATGCCTACAACAGATGTTATGTCTTGAACTTGAAGAAAACATGAATTTCATGAATAATTGTGTAGATTTTTACCATAAAAAGGTATTGGTTTTATACACACGTTTTCAATGCATAATGGAACTTTTTATGATTTTTTTTCTGTAAGTAGTGCTTATATCATAGAAATGTCTTTCCATTCTTTGTGGGGCTTGTTTATGAGTAAAATAATTATTGATTAGAGTTGCCAAGTGACAGTCAATTTTTCTTATCAAAGAAGTAAGACAAGGTGAAGATGACCTCTATCCTGGTGTACTGCTAAAGCACAGGCAGTCAGCATCCTACTATTATTTGCTTCTCCAACAGAGTTTCATGCCACTTGGCACCTCTCACCAAGAATCAAAGTGCTAATACAAGTCACACTAGGAACTGGAGAGACCTGTCTATAATATAATCACAACTTACAGGGGAAAAAAATCAACAAATTTTGCAGTTTTTATTAAAAATTTATATAAACCCATGCCTTTTATGTACATGTAATGAATGGACAAAATCCATACAATTTGTATAAAATTCATGTTTTTAATCAAATTAAAGGCAGAAAATATGTGGTAGGTACCACAAACACCATTGACTATACCCCTTTTGGTATGTCATTAACTAATTTTTCTTTGAAATATTATAAAATGGACAAAATAGCGTAAAACTTCAACAAAATTGATCAAAAAGCGCTTGATTATTGTATATACAGCCTTGGAAATAATTATTAGACCAAGCACTTATTAGACCAAGCACTTTGTCTAATAATTATTTCCAAGGCTGTAACTAGGTATACAGGGTGTCTCAGAAAGAATGCAACACCTACGATCGTTAATTTCATCAACACCATCGACCAAATGTCATTGTTTTTTATTTGATTGGGTAGAACATTCTTTTTCCAACAACATGATACCATGATCATTGATTTTGGGTAAGGCGTTTGGATCCTAGGGCCATTTTTCTGAGGCAATGTCGTTTCCTAAATTTGCTACTTTTTCGTCTCCAGCTATCCTCGGAACACTGAGGCATTCTCGCCCCACGGCCTCCCATAGGCAATGTGAGCCATACCGTACGGGGTTATTGTCTTATTTATCAAAGGGAGCGCAGTCATGCAGTTCTTCTGTCTATGGGAGGCCTTGGGGCGAGAATGTCTCAGTGTTCAGAGGATCGCTGGAGACGAAAAAGTAGCAAATTTAGGAAACGACAATGCCTCAGAAAAATGGCCCTAGGATCCAGACGCCTTACTCAAAATCAATGCTCATGGTATAATTTTGTTGGAAAAAGAATGTTCTACCCAATCGAACAAAAAAACAATGACATTTGGTCGATGGTGTTGATGAAATTAACGATCGTAGGTGTTGCATTCTTTCTGAGACACCCTGTATAGTATAGATATGTGTACACAGATTAATAGAACAATAATGTTATACCATATTGGAACTACAACTTTGAATAGTGCATGATGAGTTGCAGCATTTCAACCAAACGACAAAACAAAGAGTCAAAGACATTTTATTTTTCTGACACATGTCTATATTTATTGGAAAAAACCCTTTAACTGTACTGTAAAGGTACACAAATATATATCCTGGGACCCAATTCAATTTAGCCCCCAAATGAAAACAGATAAGAGAGAGCAATCACTTCAAAAACATTCATGCTTCTCTATAAAGTGCTCAAGATTACAGTTCAATGGCAAACAGTTTTTCAGACTGTTATGTTAATGAAGGAACGCTTGAAAAGTACCTGCCCTTGATTGAAATAATTTATGTTCAAATTTATATTGAGTATGCATTATTTCTTATGTTACCAAATGGTTAATCTATTTCCAGGCCCTAGCAGACTGCAAGATGGAGGCTCAGATGCAGCTATCCAGAGCTTTGATGGAGGCTAAGGCTGAAAAGGACAATGCAGTGGCGCAGGCTCTGGCTCACGCACAGGCAGAGAAGATAGATGCGGTTGCCGAGGCAAAATCATCCCAACTCATAAAGGTGGGTTTGACTCGCTATGTTATAAGATGCTCCGGTAAATTCAGTAACGTGATAGGTTGAAACCTTTCATGTGAGCATTTATTAATTTCAACCAACATGCATGACCTTGCAAAAAGAGTGCAAGAAAAAGTGATGACATTGAAGTTGTCACTGCCGTGCAGAGAGAACGCAACATCTGACGAAACCATGAGTGTGTTGCATTTACACAATGCAATCTAGAATGTGTATTATCTGTATACAAATACATGACAGTGAAACCTCTTTATAATAAGGTCTTTGGGACTATGAATATTACCTTGTATATAATAATAATAATATAGGATATTTATATTGCGCAATATCCACCTAATATAAGGTGCTCAAAGCGCTTATTATTATCCCTGGTCATCTGGTACAGTTCAGACCCGCACAATGATATTGTACACATTCTCAACTCCCAGGGGAGCATACTAGCGGGCAACCCCATGGGTGCACCAAGCTAATTTTCACCAGACCAGGTACCCATTTATACACCTGGGTAGAGAGCAGCAATGTGGATTAAATGCCTTGCTGAAGGACAAAGGCAGTGGGCAGGGTTCGAACTCGGGGTCTCACGATCAGAAAGCACGCGCTCTACCGATCTTGCCACACCACTCCACAATCAGTATATTAGGTATCTTGTAACAGCAGGGTTAGAATTGAAATAATCCAAAGAGCTTGTACCAGTCAAATTAACTCTGATAGAAAACTCATAAATAGCAAGGTTCCACTGTATGTACAAACTAGGCAAGTTTTTATTCTTGAAATTTACTTCTTGTCTTCATCCTTTTGACAGTTGTGACTTCATCTCTTTAATTATTCCAAGTTTTTGACAGTCTTGCTCTAATTTAAGGGTTTTGAATAATGTTTGAGTTAATGTAACGGATGCCGTCGGGTCAGCTATTGCAGTGGGTTCTGTCACTGTAAAGACTGGCAATATCATCAGAACAACTGCAACAATACATTGAAGTCATACTGGCTGTCATCGGGTTGGCTATTGCACTGGGTTACATCCGCATAAGTCCTCAAAACAATTGTAAAGATCACTTTCAGAGATGTAATATGGCTCCAATGCTCTAATTGTTTTGTCTCTCTGTCTCTAATTTTTCACAGACTTGTGCCAATTGTGGTCGTGAAGCGACCAGTGAATATACTGGCTGTCATCGGGTTGGCTATTGCAGTGGGTTACATCAGCATAAACACTGTCCAAGTCCTCAAAACAATTGTAAAGATCAATTTCAGTGATGTAATGTGGCTCCAATGCTCTAATTAATGTATACTTTTCTCTCTTTTTCTCATTTTAACAGTCATGCGCCAATTGTGGTCGTGAAGCGACCAGCGAATGTACGGGATGTCATCGGGTCAGCTATTGCAGTGGGTTCTGTCAGCGCAAAGACTGGGCAAGCCATCAGAATAACTGCGGCCATCCACAGACACTACCCCAAAGCATGCAGAGTATATCAGAGCCAGACCACGACAGCTAGGCAGCCTCCAAATGAACAAACTCCTCAACAAGTTATATACAGAATCTATGGACACCGACTGGAGTTTGTATATAAAAATATGCACGAACACATCCACAGATAAGGCATGCTGAATGTATCAGTACCAGACCATGAAATGTTAGACAGCCTCTGAATCAACAGATACTACCACAAGGCCTGGGTACAGGGACCCAATCACGGACTAGCGACATTCACCATGGTAATTAGGAGCATTAGCTCTAACTCATTGATGTTCATATGCTGGAATAACTCCAAAAGACCTGGCAGAACACAGTCGTACGTATACAGTCAAACCTGTTTATGCTCCCCAGGGAGTGGAGATGTATTTTGTTTCCGTCTCGGGTTTGTCAGTCATAGCGTTCATTATTGTTATGATATTACCATCGTAACGTGTATTATGTAGCTCTACAAATGTGTATTTGCGAGTGCAATATCAGACGATATAACCCCTCCATGGAGCTGATATTCAATCCAGCGCGGAAGTGCGCAAATTCATACGCGCATTTATTAATGACGCATGAATGGCTTTCCGCGTATCTAATTGTGACGTATAAATACGTTTACGCACCTCTGCTACAGTACGCTCAAATGGCCCATCATGGGTTGAAAATGTTTAATCAGTAATTTGAGATTCAATGCATTGGTCTTCTTCACTGAACAAGACGGAGTAAGATGTATGTTTTGGTTTATTTATGTTTTGCTCTGGATAGTATGTATAATAATAATAATATTGACTGGCTTGTTCTTTCGTGATATATCAGAAATATTGCATTCGCTAGGATCATATTGCACTCGTCTTCGACTCGTGCAATATGATCCTAGCGAATGCAATATTTCTGATATACCACTCAATATTATATAATTATTATTATTATTATTACCTAAGGGAAACATAAATAGTGGCCACCTTAGACAGGTGACCTCTATAGACAGGTTCAATAACACTGTTTTTCTCTTTAGGGGATCACTTTTGGTGGCCACTATAGGCAGGTTGGGTGCTATAGACAGGTGGCTGCTAAGACAGGTTTGACTATACCTCCCTTTCTTATTCAACTTTTAATTAATATTCAAGCATTAGTGGACCTAGGGCTGGTCCAGGGTCATGGTCGAGCTCTTAACTCCTTGAACACACTAGATCCGTTCTCACTGGCTTAATTAGCGTGATTTGCATCGCGATCAGAATTTCAAAATTATATTTCTGTTGACCGTTCACACACGCAGCGCGTGCCAAATAATCACGATAAATCCAAATAATCGTGATGATTTCTGAAAAATCACAGAACTTACCGTGATTTAGTTTCAAAATTGTATGTCTTCACGGCAAATAATTTCTAAATTTGTTTATTTGCGATTATTTGCGCCAGTGAGAACAGGCCTAATGTTGTCATCCCCAAAACAGACAAACTCTCAAACAAGTAATAGAAATATGTCATGGACACAATCCAAAGCATATGTTACGAAGGGGATTTGCATAAATAAAATAGGCTGCCAAAAATGTGTATTATTACTGAAATGAAGTTCAATATTTACTTATTTTACACTGTTTATTATTTGTCCTTTTGATAACATTATTCTGTGTAATGCCTTCATGTAAATTCATGTTTCATTGGTTAAATCAAATCATTATGTACTTCATGTGATTAACCGCTCCTATGTTGAGTGGACCTATCCTTGCACTTTTCGCTGATGTGCAGTCCTGTACTTGTACATTAGCATTAGCCATAACTTAGGAACCAGCGCAGGCACATGGGGGATGTTGTCAATTCCGGGGGGGGGGGGGGGCGGGATTTAACAATGTTGAACCTATCTCTGAGTTGAATCTAACAATTATGGAAAGCCATTTGTAGCATTGGAATTGAACATATTAAAATCCGTAAAAATACAAGTATTTGAGACTACCAACAAAATAATATATCAATTCATTGAAGGCTTCTAGATAACAACAAATATACCTGATTTTATCAAAATATATGCCTTTTCAAAAAAACTGTTTCAACAATTTTACAAAGAACTAACGGCTTTCCATAATAGTTAGGACCAATGTACAGTTAAGTCCAACGTAGAGTAAAGTTAAAGTTTGAATCTTTGTGAAAGAATAGGGGGGGGGTATTTCACAAAGTTGAACTTAACTCTAAGTTGGACCTAACAATTATGGAAAGCCATTTGTAGCTATGGAATAAAACTTATTCAAAAGCGAAACAATACAAGTATTCGAGACTAGCAAAAAAATATATCAATTATTTTAAGGCTTTTTGATAACAAATATACCTGATTTTATCAAAATATATGCCTTTTCAAAAGAACTGTTTTAAAAATTTTACAAAGAACTAACGGCTTTCCATAATAATTAAGTCCAACTTACAGTTAAGTCCAACTTAGAGTAAGTTAAAGTTTGAATCTTTGTGAAAGAATAAGGGGGGGGGGGGATATTTCACAAAGTTGGACCTAACAATTATAGGAAAGCCATTTGTAGCTATGGAATAAAACTTTATTATTCAAAAGCGAAAAAATACAAGTATTTGAGACTAGCAAAAAAATATATCAATTATTGTAAGGCTTCTTGATAACAAATATACCTGATTTTATCAAAATATATGCCTTTTCAAAAGAACTGTTTTAACAATTTTACAAAGAACTAACAGCTTTCCATAATAATTAGGTCCAACTTACAGTTAAGTCCAACTTAGAGTAAAGTTAAACTCTGAATTTCTGTGAAAGAATAGTATTTTGTTACCAACCATCTCTTTATACTTTTAGTTTTCACCAACTGTTTACGAGGGTTTTCTGTGTGTTTTGATGTTTGCAATATTGTATCATACCATATCTTGACTATTAAATTATTTGTATAAATTGTTCATATGTATGTATGTAATATTGTTCTGTACAGTAAGTGCTGCCTTAATTCTTTGCCTGTTACATAAAATACCTTCTTGAAATGTTCTATCAAAATGCATATTGTATTTAAAACAAGAACAATTTCTATCATAACCTTTTTGCACTTATAATATTTTGTGGTAATATTCCTATGGATATTTAGAGGTGAAGTTGTGATGAAGGAATTCATAGCTTATGATAAACTTTATATACAGTAGAACCTCGTTATATCCTGGAGCATGGTACAGTGAACAATTCCTTATTATATCAGGGTTAACAACAACAACAACAACAACAATAGCATACATAGAGACTGGACTAAATACACATACCAGGTTCAATTAAGGCCACCCCTCCCCTCAAAAGAAATTGGGCCTCTATTTGGAGTAATGTACATTACTGATGTTTACTTTAGGCCCTCTACTCTTGTTCATGTATTAAACACATAATATCATTAGCACATTAGCACAAAGTTGAATTCAGCCTGTTGTTAAAAACTTGTGCCTCTGCCTTTGTTTTTGTTGAATTTAAAGAACAGTTATATATCATTGGTTGAGAAAGAGAAGGGCGCTGTGTCACTTTTTGTAGTTCAGAAATAATCATATTTAGAAGTTGGGGAGCCTTGTGGAAGAATAATAGGTTTTTATCTTTGATAAACAAACCCCAAATTAGAAATAATTATTGTCTGCAAATGTGGCATCACATAGAGGCAGCTCTAGATCTGACATACAAGATGGAATGCATAACTCAATTTGCCCCAATATATAAACAGGAGTCTATATATTTCCGTTAAGGTATGGGAGAATGATGAGGTGGATGCCGTAAGAAAACACAAAAATAAGTTTTCAGTTCTATATTTTGTAAAAAATATAATATGCCCTCGAAGTGCCATAAAGGTGCAACTGTAAAGTGTCAGATATTGCCCAAAATGACATTTGAGACTTTAATCCTGTACCAAAACCATTGTAAGATATGTGTGAATGATGTGTGAAAGTTTCATTGAAAAAGAACACTGTCTGCTTTCCTGGCGAAAATATGCGTCAGCTTTTACTACGAATTACTGGATGACGTTTCTGAGGTTTATGAACGTTCATTGGTGCTCTTGAGCTGAATGATAGATATCGTCATACTAAAGGGGCATTTGAAAAAATCTAACCCTATTTCATTCTTCTCTTAACAACACGGTAGAAGAGAAACAAGGAAGCTCCACGTAATTTTCGTGGAGTTAGACACTTTACAGGCATCCCTTTAAGCTTTTAGGTATTATGTTAAAAAAAAGACCTTGTAGGTATATGTTAGAAAAGACCAGAGCCATAACTTAATTTAGACCAAAATCGACTTTACACCCTTCTCACTCTCACCAGACAATATTATGTTGATAACTATGTGTGTGTTCATAATGCGTTGTCTATGTCAATGTGTCAACAACTTGTAAATTAATAGAGATTTGATGACATGCTACATTGTACATGTTGTACTATTGATGACAAGCAGCGGAGTCATACGCAGGTGTCATTGTGTATCAATCTAAACGAATGTAAATGCTTTTGTTGTGACAAATAATGCAAATAAAAAGTAAAATATGAATAAGGTATAACCTGCTTTGTGTGCCTTTGTACTTAGCCTTGTGATTTTAGTTTAGGATTGATTTGATTTGATTTGATTTGATACGCCCTTTTGTCTGCGTCCTGTTCTTTTCTTGGTGACAATTTCCTCTTTAAAGGGAAAGTTTCCCCATCATCTATTTACCTTTGATTAATTTTCTCTACATATTAAAACATAATTTCATGCAAATATGTCCAATGTTAGCCCTCTGAACAAAGGAGGGGCATCATTCAAAGTCAATCGCTGTGTAGGCTAATCCCATTCATCGCGTATAGCGTGGAGGTTGCCATTATATTTTTTTAAACCCGGATTTTGTATTGTTCGCGCCGAAATGCTACGTCAAACCCGAGAAAAACAAGCTCCGCCTCTTTTTGTTAGCTCTCGCAGCTCGCGGGGATTGTGCACACACACAAGGCAAAACGTGAGCCAACAAAAAGAGTAGTTCGGGTTTGATGTCACATTTTAGAGCGATCCGAGTTTCATAAACATCAATGGCAGCCTCCTTGGTGTTCGCGATGTATGGGATTATCCCGTACAGCGAGTGACTTTGAATGATGCTCATTCCTTGCTCAAAAGGACAATGTTGGTCGTATTTGCATGAAATTGTGTTTTAACGTTTAGAGAACATACTCAAAGGTGATTATATGTTGGGGAAAATGTCCCTTTAAATCTCTTCTTCCAAATTGACTTTGTCTTACATCTCTTCTGTCTTCTTAAAGGGGCCCTGCAACCCAAATACATGTTGACCTCTGTTCATCTGTATTAAGTGTACACATTCAATATTTGTAAACGGTTTGACCCAAATATGTTTTGTATATTTTTAAACATTTTATCATTTATTTGTCTTCATGTTGCTAAGCCCCACCTCCTAAAAAACCCTCCAGAGCAAATTTTATTGTTGACCTGCAGTGACATCATTTGTCAATCACTGGTCAGCTACCATGAGATTAACAAAATATGAAAGTACAAAAAGAACATCCACACAAAAGCATGCCCTGCATACCTCCATGCAATAGCTTAGACAGTGCTTTTCTTCAGACATATCAACAGCTATTGTAATTGAAGTTGTGTGAGTTGGTATTCTATTCAACCGTGTGATGCTATTGTGATTAGCTTAATCTGTGGATGTTCTTTTTGTACTTTCATCTTTTATTAATCTCATGGTAGCTGACCAGTGATTGACAAATGATGTCACTGCAGGTCAACAATAGAATTTGCTCTGGAGGGTTTGTTAGGAGGTGGGGCTTAGCAACATGAAGACAAATAAATGATAAAATGTTTAAAAATATACAAAACATATTTGGGTCAAACCGTTTACAAATATTGAATGTGTACACTAATACAGATGAACAGAGGTCAACATGCATTTGGGTTGCAGGGCCCCTTTAAATCCACACAACTTACTTCGAAGGCTAGTGGTTCTCTCATTCCTTGTTGTATCCCAGCCCCCCCCCCCCTCCCCCCAATCCCTACAAATACAAATGAATTGCAGTACATATGTACACGTGTATGCTTTTGTTGCTCTTTATTTAATTTTATTAATTTCTAAAAATGTCTACAAAAACAAATTGTGCAGTCAGCGACTACCGAAAACATGTACAATGCATGAATACATGTTTATAGTTCACTACATGGTACATCGGAATTATTGTTGTGAAAATAATCTGGAATATTATAGACAAACTATTTTTTCTAGTAGGTCAAACAGGACAACAAATAATGGCTGGAAAATAAAGAAATATACAATGAATGTAAACAATAAGAACTAAACCATTTTTGATATATTTCTTAATTCAGAAAAAAAAAAAAAATGTATAGGTCTACATTCTAGACAAGCAATAAACTAGAGAAAATTGACTAAAACTATAATGTGATAGACATAAATGGTTGTAGAATATGCGATTTATAAGTCTCACATGTTATTATCTTAATGTAAAGTTTATAATTATGATACATCAAGCCCCTTCTCCCAGTTTACATCTATGAAGCCTCCGCTCCTTGTTTAGCATTTCCATCTGCCTCTGCCACCAAGCTCGCTGGTCAGTGAAGTTGTAACTCGACGTCCATATCGATCTGCGAAGACCGCGTGGTGTAGCGCTCTGTCTGCATGACCACCTCGGCGCCGTTATACGGCGGAAGTCCGGCGACCTCACCCGAGCCTTCCCCGCTGAATCCCTGGTTGACCTTCTCCTGCGTCGCGCCCGGGGAAGTCATCGATGTCGGCTGGCCAAGGTCGACGATGTGCAGTGCTGTGAACGGGGCATTGTTGACATCAACCGATTCAAAGGGCATTGGAGTGAATGGGGTGCCATCGACCCGGACCTCACTGGCGTAGTCGCGGAAGTTGAACTCGTAGATGACGAAGACGACCCCGACCATGGCGAGGCAAATGGCGACGCTGCCCGCCACGCCCACGGAGATGTCCACCCACTCGAACGACTGGTCTGGAAAATGAAGGAAAACGTCAATATCGAGGTGGCATCATTCTGATGTTTGAAATACGTTATCATACTGGCAGTCGTGTTTAAATCTTTGAAATTGCAATGACCCACATCTGTTTTGTCTGCCTTCAATTTTTACGTTACATAAACAACTGTGTAATATTTACTTTTACACAAAAAAATTGAGGTAATTTTCTAATAAAAGGATGTAACATTGCTACATCCCTCACCCTACTCCCACTCACCCCCCCCCCCCCCCCCCCGCAACATCACACACCCTCATGTCATTTCAGGTACATCTGCTCGCATTTCCGTTAACAAAAAATATTAAAGCATCATAAAATTTACTTGTTCCCACTTTTGTAGGTGTAAACTCAACTTGCCTCTTTTCATCGCTAACCTGTTTTCATCTTCCTTATAATCCAAAATTAACCCGGCCAAATTTATTTTCACTACCCTTGGTAACGATGGAAGAGCTCCTTGTATTCTTGAACAAAATTATTATATTTCAGAAAATTCAAGAATTATATGCCTTTATTCTACATGATTGTCCCAGTAAACCCATAAATACTAAGTTCCAATCCCTGATTCTTATTTTCTTTAATTGTAAATGATTAACTACTTCTGACCAAAGTCGTAGAACTTTTTAACAATACGAAAATAAATGCGAATAAGTCTCCGCCTCATTTTGACAAATGAAGCATAAATTATCTAATACAAAACCAAATTTATAGAGGTTTCCTTTTGTATTACTTATACCTTTCTGAAATAAATCACTATCAAAAACCATTTTATTTCTAATTTATATATATACATTATAGTATGTCTAATAAAAAAATATAATAGGATTCATCTTATTTCTTCATAATGCCACATGCACCCTCTACTCTCCATACACACACGCACACAGGCACACACACACATACTTACCCAGGCATACTTGTGGGCACCCGACTTGTGGGGTACTTGTGCTACTACAGGCTGAAGGAGTGCTACTACAAACTGTTTTTTTTTCACAAAATCTTTGCAACGAAAAAAGGCAACCTTCTGAGTGCATGGGAGGGTAGGGGTGTGTCTAGAATTTGTTTTCCCTCAAGTATAACTTATGGGGCACAGTCACAAGATTTTGTCAAATAACTCTTTGAAGCTAAATACGCCGATTTAAGGCTATTCCTTAGTAGGGTCCATGATTTATTCCCCACAAGGAAAAAATACCCCACAAGTATATAATTGTACCCACACGAGACCCCACAAGAATGCCGGCGTGAGAACACGCGCACACACACACATACACACACACACACACACACGCACACACGCACATATACACGTATACACCCTTGCAAGAACAGGGACACACACACACACAAACACACCTACGCGCACACACACATATACACCCATGCAAGAACAGGGACACACGGACGCACACCCACACACACATAAACACATACACACATCATTCACACATACATACACATAATCACTTTCATCTGTAAAAAAAATATATACACATGCAAAGACTTTGTTCCATGTGATAAATGGCATTGTATTCATCAAATCCTTTATTATGTAACAAAATTGTAAGTATACACCAATATGTATTATACACCAATATGTATTAAACACCAATATGTATTATACACCAATATGTATTATACACCAATATGTATTAGACACCAATATGTATTGTACACCAATATGTATTAGACACCAACATTTATTATACACCAATATGTATTATACACCAATATGTATTATACACCAATATGTATTAGACACCAATATGTATTGTACACCAATATGTATTAGACACCAACATTTATTATACACCAATATGTATTATACACCAATATGTATTATACACCAATATGTATTAGACACCAACATTTATTATACACCAATATGTATTATACACCAATATGTAATTTACACCAATATGTATTATACACCAATATGTATTTTACACCAATATGTGTTATACACCAATATGTATTATACACCAATATGTATTATACATCAATATGTATTTGACACCAATATGTATTATACACCAATATGTATTATACACCAATATTTTTTTCACCAATATGTATTTTACACCAATATGTATTATACACCAATATGTATGCAATTAAAGTGCTGTTGTGGAGCCATGTATATGGCCTGGATCACTGGATGGGGATTTGCTTGAACATTTCCCTTTCTCCGTGTATGAACCGCACCCTACTTTTCGGCGGCAATTCCGCGGGGAAAACTATGCGGGTTATATGCACGGGCAAATACAGTAGACACTATCATATTTAAGCACTTTACACTTCTATTACTTGATACAATCTTACGCTTTTTCTGGCATAATATGATTGTAAACATGATTTTTTTTTTTTCATAGTAAAAATTGAGGATTATAGTATATTTACAAAGTACAAAGATAAAATGATAATCATGTGTTACAGACATGATAATATAGAAGTTGTATAATGCACCAATTCCTTTATTTGCAATATGCTCAGGGCGCAGTTGTGATTAATGTATGAAACAGTGATAAATTGATTAATGTATTATTTTTGCATGGTAAAAATCCAAGATTACAGTATTTACAAAGATAATATGATTGGTATTTGCTATTGACAAAGAGCTTTGAATATAATTTAGTAGGTTTACCAACAAGCATATAACTCAGCTGTGCATCTTAAAGTTCTTAATTATGATAACAAAATACATTCCATATTTTGAATTGAAATATCAATTTAATGTATTATCTTTCATTATATAATTGTGTTCATTTATATTCAAGTAAATAAATCAAACAGAGATAATTACAACATTCTAGAGAAATATACTTAATAAATTCTGGTATCTTTAGATAATGACATAAAATGGAAATGTGGTGTGTTTACAAATAGATAAACAAATTCAACTTATTTCAAGCATATTGTGATATTAGGATACAATAAAATAATGTAAACAATGTGTAAGGTTAAATACTATGCAAAATTTCCCATAGATGCAGGATTAAAGAAAAACAAAAACTTTACAAGATATATAATTCCAAAAGTATTACAGTTTGTAATTTATTATTGAATAATATTAATTGGTATATTCTAAAACACATACATTTATAATATATCGTTATACATTATCATCTTCTGTACAAGTATCACAAGGAAACTTGAAAATGTGCTTATTTTGATGTTTGATAATGATAATTATATTGATGTTCACTTATATTGCGTAACTAACTATATTAATATACTCTACTTCGCATTACAAACGTGTGTATTATTACCTTGGCTTTAGCCGTGCTGCCCCAGGCGCATCAAGCATTTCAAGGAATTAATTCCTGCCAGTATACCACGACACTTCTGATCTGTATGGTTTGTACGTCGCAGCTGCTTGTTAATTAGACCGAAAAATCAGGCAATGTTCCGAGGGTTGTTTCATGAAGACTGCGACCACTAATGACCACTACAGTATGACGTCATATATATATTACAAGGGGACCCCATACGAAGTTAGTTTTTTCTGACTAATTGTGAATACACTGTACACTAATTAAATGATTCATCATGCAATATTCTTCTTATGTTCCCCTTTCTGTAGTCCATATACATACTTATATTAATTTGTTTATTTTTGTTTATAAAAGTTACTATGCATGCAATCATATCGGAAAACAAGAAACCTATGTTCTGTCATATAGTGATGCATGTAATATAGAAATTAATATCCATAATGCAATCATAAAGAGAAACATTTCAGAGCATAGCATGATGCATAACAAAATGTACAATTTGTTGCTGATATGTGTTGCTGAGATATCGACTGATTAAATGAAGTTGTTAAGTAAAGTGTTTTAGCAACCATATACACTGTATAATACAGAGAGATGCAAGTAAAACTATGATTATTATTCTTTAAATAACTTTCAAATGTGAAAGATTTAGATTATTTATGATTTACAGTATAAATCAGTTTCCAAAGCAAGCACTTAAAATAGCAAAGAGGTGCATTACCGCACAAAACAAATCTGAGATCACAATGATGATATAATGTATTATTTGTCATGATTTCTGATAACACTGCTTATCGCATTTGATACAATATGCCAAAAGGAATGAAATAATGCGTATTTAATCAACTGACAAGCGAATTCAGACGTTAGTGCTCAGTATTCTATGTTTAGTTCTGCTATAGAGAAAGTCCGAGTAACATACATGTAGATTAACAGTACAGTGGAGGACACAGGCATTCTCAAGTTCATCACACGAATGAATCTTGGGTAAATATGTGCAATTCATCCATTCAAGATGATATTGTGTTGCTTTAACCCATTCAGGACAGACCCTCAAAACACTGACTGGAGTCTATGGAGAATGCGTGTTATACCAAATCTAAATACTCATACAAATCAATTCTAATTAAGCGCAGTATTATTATAGTTTAGTCTCAATGAACATGTAACAGAAACATAGAGATAATATTTTGTGAATTCAAATATTGGTTCGGATTAAACATCAATTTTCAGTACCAATCCTGAACAGCTTAAAGGGATGTTACAGTTTTGATCAAACTTAATTAAAACGTGGTTTGACAGGATGCATAGTTTCTCTTATGATGTGTAGACTTTGCGGAAGACAATGAATTGGTCAGATGATAATACAGCAATCTCTCCAGTGGACAATGCAACACATTTGGATATACTATACAGTGGAAAGTCCCTGAGGACTGTCCTGATTCTCTCCAGGTCCTTTGTGTAGAGCTCAATACTCAGAGGATACTCATCCTCATACTCATACTCATACTCATGCTTATCCTCATCCTCATCCTCATCATTATCATCATCCTCATCCTCATCCTCATCCTCATACTCATACTCATGCTCATGCTTATCCTCATCCTCATCCTCATCATTATCATCATCCTCATCATTATCATCATCCTCATGCTCATGCTCATCCTCCTCATCCTCATCCTCATACTCATGCTCATGCTTATCCTCATGCGCATGCTCATGCTTATCCTCATCGGCATCCTCATTATTATCAATATCCACACACACAGGACACACGCGTGCAAACAGTATGCTATCATCCTTCAGTACAGCAATGCATGCACCCCCACCATCCACCCGGATGTGATGAAGGACGGTGCCCTCCTCATCCATGTCATCAATGACCCTGATTGAATTAGAACAATCTCGCACTACCAGCCTGTTGCTGTGATTCATGTGACAGATTTCCCAAGGCTCATAGTCGTGGCAGGGAATCTCCCGAACTGGTGCACCACCTTCTGGTTTGAATACAACAATCTTCTTTGTTGGCCAATCACCGCAGCTGACATAGATGTTGTCATCTCTGTCTACACACGTGGGACCCCAACCGTCATGTGAGCATTTGAACTGAACATTGGACTGCTCCCATGTCTGTGTGTACAGTGTAATATATCCATACTCATCGTGCACAACGTAGCGACCGTCAGACAAGACAGATACAACACATATCTTTACACACATCGGCACTGTTTCCTGCTGCCCATCAGCAGTGAACACATCAATTGCTTTTGATACACAATTACTAATAGCCACCCTTCCATCAGGCAATGGCACTGCATCATATGGAAAGTGATAAGAGAGTGGGAATGTGCTCGCCTCCTCAAGCTGCCATTCAGGTAGTTGCAATTCACCCAGACTGTTGGGAGTACTGTTCTTAATGAATTTAGCCTGCTTTGCACAGTTAGCTATGGATTTGGATTGCATGGCATCAGGAGCACTTGTATCCAACATGTTCTCCAAATCACAACAAATCGTGTTGTGCACAGCCAGTGTCTGCCCCTCTAGCAATGCCTTGATACCATTGCCGACTAGCTCGGATGCACTTTGAATGCTAGACATCTTTGTTTCATCAGATTCCTTGATCTTCTCAAGTTGTGCGATGTGAGGAGCCTTTTCTTGTTTGCATATGTCGATGAGATCATTGCGTTGTCTGGTGAGATGTTTCACTGCTTCTTCATACGATTGGTTGATCTCAGCTATTCTCTGATCAGATTCATCCTCAACAATTACTTTCTGTTCCTTTACTAGCCCTGCATGTGCATCGATCATTGCAATTGCTGTTGCAGCTTTTGTCTGAAGAGATTCAATTTGATTCTGGATTGTTTTCTTGTAGTCAGACACCTCTTTGATCTCGTGATCCGGTTTGATGTGGTCGAGCATACGACATCTGAAGCAGATTGACACGTTGCACGATGTGCAGACATATAGCTTCTCTTCCTCTGGATGCTTGGTACAGAAACGCTTCACTTTGACGTTTCCCCTCTTGACTTCATCCACGCTGACCGCATGATGTTTCTTGGATATCTTGAACTTCCCATGAGCCACTGCGCAAGGGTCACACATGTACTCGTCACACTGTGGGCAGTATTGTTTAGCTAGAGATTTAGCTTCCGGGTCACAGACAGTGCAGCTTCTTTTGGTGGATCGCACGTCCTCAACCATAGAATTAATGGGAATGTTAGTTTGCAGTGTAGAAACGTCTCCATTTATGATTTTAGTAATCTGACGACAAATCGGACAAGAGAGCTGGTATTGGTGAGGATGACACTCGTAGAGTCCATGTAAACATTTCTTGCAGAACGTATGGGTACAGGATAACAGTTTAGGTTCCTTGAAGTATTCAAAACATATGCAGCATTCCAAACCTTGAGCGACTACAGCATCTTCACTCGCCATGGCTCTGTAAATAGGGCACATAAAGATTGAAAGGAAGAGGTCATGAGTGCTGATTGGTTGATGGAATTGTTCTTCATAGATCACATGAAAACATTACTACAATCTAATCTACCTGTCTAATATAAGAACAGTATTAACATAATTAATGTTATTATCATTTTCGTATCATTTTTTTCCGTATAATTTTCCAGTTTATTTCACTCGTACACAATGCACAAATACATTTGAAACACAAAAATAACAAAATACATACTAACATAATTTACGTGATAAGTAGTATAAAAATAGGGCACATTTTTTGAGTGGGTAGCAGCCAGAAAGAAATTAAAGCTTTATAAAAGGCTGACCCTGGAATTAGATTTTTTAAATACTACAATTACAAAACATTAACTTTATATAGCTACAACAACAACAAAAATACCACTTTAAAAAAAAAACATCAGGGAACATGTATGTCAAAGTTTAAATATCAGAAGAAGGCATTGTAAGATATTGTTTTAAAAGAATGTAATGAACACGATAGTTGTAAATATTCAGGAAATGAATTCCAGAGTACTGGACCACAAAAGAAAATGGATTCATGTGATAGAGAAGTTCGTATTGAAGGTAAATGAAAATTTGAAGCATTTCAGGTGGCATAAGTATAAGTATTGCAATTCAATGAAAAACAAGCGAGAAGTGAATCTGGTAGTAGATCTTTAAAACATAAAAACATAAAAACTCCAACTTCATTCCAATCTTAAAACAGAAAGTAATTGAAAAATAGGTTCAGTGTTAGAATAAAAAGGTGAATGATTTACAATTCTTATTGCACGGTTTTGTACAGTTTTTTTCTAAATAAGTATTTGATGCACTCCCCCAAATGAGAATACCATAATTTAACAAAGGCGCAACAATACTATAATGAATCATTTTCAATGCATATTTTGGTGAGTAAGTTACTTTTAACATTATATCTATATTCTTAGATATCTTATTACAACTAAATTAAATATGATCTTTCAATAATAACTTAGTATCTACTATTACTCCGTAAAACTTTAAAGATGACACTTCTTTAATTATTGATCCTGCAAATTCAATATGAATGTTTTTTCTATTAAATTTTATGTTTTTATTCGTAAAAATCATTAAGTTAGTTTTAAGAACATTCACAAATAATGTATTACTAGATAACCAAGTTCTAACTTTCTGTAATACTTCATTAAAGGGGAAGTTTCTACAAGCTTTTAAACAGATTGGGTGAAAAGAGAACAATTTTAGATACCTAATAGCGAAATTTTGAGCAGATTTTGATAATCCAATCAAGAATTTCGATTTTTATTTTAGTTTTGATCAAAATCTTGTTTGTTGCCCTCTAAGTCGGCTCTTTGCCAAATCTGTGATATCACAGAGGAACAACTCCCATTGGAACTGTACAACAAAACTTCACAAAATGTCACTTTTCATGAAAAAGCATTGTCCCTCTACTCTTATTCGCAGATATGTTAGAGAAGAGGTAAATATGCATGCATTTAAGGTAAAACGTCCTCAACTAGTCCAATGAAATCAACAAAGAATGGACAAATATACAAAGTCAGTGGAAAGTTGTTCTACTATGGCATCACAGATTTTGGCAAATTGCCATCTAGAGAGGGCGGCAAACAAAAAATACCGAAATCATAACTTTTTAATTAAAAATCAAAATTTGCTCAAACTTTCACTATTGGGCTTCTAAAATTGTTCTCCTTTCATTCAATCCACATTAGTACTTGGGAAAACTTCCCCTATAAATTTTAACTGTAAAGTGAATATATCATTATGTGACATAAAAATAATAGTATCATCTGCGAATAAAATATATTTCAATTGTGTAGAAACACTGCACAGATCATTTATATACAAAATAAATGAAAGGGGTCGAAGGATAGTTGTGGCACTCCACATCTCAGGCCTTTCATCTGATATTTTTGTCTATTAATTAAAACATTTTGATTGCGATTAGTGAGGTAACTATCAACAAAATTTAAATATTTCCTCTTATTCCATACCTATATAATTCATTCAATAAATACATATATACATGTTGATCAAGAAGAAAAGATCTAGATATTCAATTGAAATGTTGTTCAAGATTACTGGAATCCATAGCATGCATTTCTTAGGAAGAATAGTATAATATAAATATTAAATGCAGTTCCTGATAGTAACATGTTCATTATAAAAGTAAAGAAAACTCACCTATTACAACTTATCGAAGCACACAGACAACTTCGGTATAGGGCTCAAACTTTTTGCAGTCTTTCGACTCATCAAAAAACACTTCCTTCTATGTCAAAATAATGCTCTGAATTGTTTGTGATAGTCTCTATAGATACAATAATCTCACAGCTTTCGAAACCCTTCAAAATTATATAGAGAAGGGTTTTGTACATTTTCCTTACAATTGTGCACGGTGACATAAAGACACGCGCGGAGTACTGTAGTTACTACTGAAGTTTGCATGTTTGTTGTAGTGTACCACAGATCAGCTAAGCCGCACGTCTTGAATCTAACATCATTACCATACATAGCTTCCGTTATAAGCCAGGCCAAAAGGAAAAGGGAAAAGGGGAAAAAAACATACTTGATGAAGAGCCAAATAATCATATGACTCGACTACTGAATAGATCTGGATTTGGGAACTGGTTACCCCACACGTCGTGCTATGGACTTGGAAATTAGCATGCTGAACATGGCCGTAAAAGGAGTTGAATAATGTTTGTTTTGTTTTAGTGTTTTTTTTATTGTGCTATATTCAAATATCAATTGGAAAGTCCATTAAGTACATGCATACTGCATGATGCATGTTATTTGGTTATCATTCAGTTTTATTCGTACGGGGGGGGGGGGGGGGGCAGCCCCCTTAGCGCCCCCTTCTGCAAGCCAGTGTTACAGGAAATGCATTCGCAACGTACTGAATTACAAGCCAGGATAACTTGCTGCTATCAATACATCCGTTTAGTCTACAACCATCTTGTCTATAATGTACTTCAAAGTTGGAATTAAGAGGCTTAAAGGGATATGGTAACATTGTTAAAATCCTTAAAACTTACTTGGAACTCTAGCGGTTCTCACATACCTCATTGTGTACATATTACTAGCAGAAGCATGACAGACCTTCCGTTTTTCCAAATTTTTCTTCAGTTGTCAGTTGTCAAAGTGTCAGCGCAATGAGTTAGTTAATATCACTTTGTATTTTCGTTCATTGCTCGGTCATATGACATTTATTTACCATAGAATTTCACACATAACATAATTCAGTGAGCATATTAGATCACAGAAATACACATTTCACATTTCATCAACTATTCGTCAGTTGTTGCACACGTCAAAAGAGTTACTAGATCCCTTTAAGATAAGGCAACGGGAATCGGGTTAGGGTTTGGGATAAGGGTAAGAGTATGCTTGATGTTCAAGATTGGAGTTGGCGAAACAGAAGTTTCAGGCATCATGACGTAGACAAAATAAGATGTACACCAAATGAGTGTTAGTAGACCAAGCAAGTATCGCCCCAAACCAGACTATAAGGCCACAAACAAGAGATGGCGCTGTTGATATTTTCTTATTCTGCAGATTAGCATTTAGTCCAGTCAATATAGGGTCTTGACCTCGGCAAAATTGCAACAACCAAAAAAAAAGTCCTAAGAAATCGAAGTTGCGGAAAGTGGTTTAATTTGCATTATAAAGATAATTAGCTAATTTGCATATTTCTGAAATGTGGTTAGGCGTCATTTTCTATCTAGGAATAGTACAATATTGATAAAAACAATTATGCTAGGGTAATTTAGGCCAAGGAATCCATTAAAACCAAGATGGCTGCCCCTAATTTGCATATTTATGAATATTAGTGGTTAGCCATGGTTACAGCCTCTAATAAGCAATAATTCCAGATTATTATGTTTCATTCGTGTTCTAAATATGTTGTGAAGCTATTTCAGATTAGTTGCCACCTTTGCAACCTGTATCAATGCATATAATTTGCATAATTGGGTTATTTACCTAATTTGCATATTCCCCCAAATTGAGTATATTGGGAACCCGGAAAGTAAAAATGACAAGTTATACCACTTTTCCAAGGTTTTTGGGGGCAACAAGTCCAACACCAAGCACAGAACATCAATGATGCACATAGGAACATCCACACACTCACTGGCGTACTGGTGGGGGGTCATGGGGGGGCGCTTGACCCCCCAAATAAATTCAAATCATGGCTTTTATCTAATTCGATAAAAAGTGATTGAAAGAAAAGAGTATTTCTTTAGACAAGAAAACTCAGATCTTACTTCATGTCAAGTCAAATTTCCTTCCCAAGTATGCACCAGATTGCATAATTTCAATTAAAACATTGCAAAAGCACCTTTACCGTGCACCCACCTACCATCACACCCTCCCATCACCCTTCCCCCTCTCGGTTATCGTTTCGCTCCCTCGGGAATCGGTCTTGTATACGTCTGGAATACAATGTTCATGTTTTGTCATAAAATAATGCTTTTGATGCACTGTTTGAACTGAATATGTCACTTTGCGAATAGCCCCCTTAGCGCCCCCTTCTGCAAGCCAGTGTTACAGGAAATGCATTCGCAACGTACTGAATTACAAGCCAGGATAACTTGCTGCTATCAATACATCCGTTTAGTCTACAACCATCTTGTCTATAATGTACTTCAAAGTTGGAATTAAGAGGCTTAAAGGGATATGGTAACATTGTTAAAATCCTTAAAACTTACTTGGAACTCTAGCGGTTCTCACATACCTCATTGTGTACATATTACTAGCAGAAGCATGACAGACCTTCCGTTTTTCCAAATTTTTCTTCAGTTGTCAGTTGTCAAAGTATCAGCGCAATGAGTTAGTTAATATCACTTTGTATTTTCGTTCATTGCTCGGTCATATGACATTTATTTACCATAGAATTTCACACATAACATAATTCAGTGAGCATATTAGATCACAGAAATACACATTTCACATTTCATCAACTATTCGTCAGTTGTTGCACACGTCAAAAGAATTACTAGATCCCTTTAAGATAAGGCAACGGGAATCGGGTTAGGGTTTGGGATAAGGGTAAGAGTATGCTTGATGTTCAAGATTGGAGTTGGCGAAACAGAAGTTTCAGGCATCATGACGTAGACAAAATAAGATGTACACCAAATGAGTGTTAGTAGACCAAGCAAGTATCGCCCCAAACCAGACTATAAGGCCACAAACAAGAGATGGCGCTGTTGATATTTTCTTATTCTGCAGATTAGCATTTAGTCCAGTCAATATAGGGTCTTGACCTCGGCAAAATTGCAACAACCAAAAAAAAAGTCCTAAGAAATCGAAGTTGCGGAAAGTGGTTTAATTTGCATTATAAAGATAATTAGCTAATTTGCATATTTCTGAAATGTGGTTAGGCGTCATTTTCTATCTAGGAATAGTACAATATTGATAAAAACAATTATGCTAGGGTAATTTAGGCCAAGGAATCCATTAAAACCAAGATGGCTGCCCCTAATTTGCATATTTATGAATATTAGTGGTTAGCCATGGTTACAGCCTCTAATAAGCAATAATTCCAGATTATTATGTTTCATTCGTGTTCTAAATATGTTGTGAAGCTATTTCAGATTAGTTGCCACCTTTGCAACCTGTATCAATGCATATAATTTGCATAATTGGGTTATTTACCTAATTTGCATATTCCCCCAAATTGAGTATATTGGGAACCCGGAAAGTAAAAATGACAAGTTATACCACTTTTCCAAGGTTTTGGGGGGCAACAAGTCCAACACCAAGCACAGAACATCAATGATGCACATAGGAACATCCACACACTCACTGGCGTACTGGTGGGGGGTCATGGGGGGCGCTTGACCCCCCAAATAAATTCAAATCATGGCTTGTATCTAATTCGATAAAAAGTGATTGAAAGAAAAGAGTATTTCTTTAGACAAGAAAACTCAGATCTTACTTCATGTCAAGTCAAATTTCCTTCCCAAGTATGCACCAGATTGCATAATTTCAATTAAAACATTGCAAAAGCACCTTTACCGTGCACCCACCTACCATCACACCCTCCCATCACCCTTCCCCCTCTCGGTTATCGTTTCGCTCCCTCGGGAATCGGTCTTGTATACGTCTGGAATACAATGTTCATGTTTTGTCATAAAATAATGCTTTTGATGCACTGTTTGAACTGAATATGTCACTTTGCGAATATTATTTTGGGGGTGCATTTTTGTTTTTCTTCACGAATCAATCATAACCTCTTCTGGTTAAGAATCATGACGATGATGACGCACTAACGCACCCCGGGGGCGGGGGGGGGGGGGGGGGTACTCACGTATATTGGGTATACGGGGATGTGCCACTGGGAAGGGTGACTTTTACAAGAAAGATCCTTAGACATGGGTCCCATTTTCATTTTAAAAATCCTTAGACATGGGTCTCTTTTTTCATTTATTCCTTTCCCCTCTTTTCTCCCTCATTGTTCTGGGATTTTGGGATTTGCCGATGTGAAATTGCTAACATTTTCAAGCTCGCTCCGCTCGCTCGCATACATGATATTTCACAACCTCGGGTGTTATATAACGCCATATCATAAGTAATAGGGCCATTCTTGGTCACGTGTGTGACCCAAAATAGGAAAAATTCTGAAATAAGATGCTTATATTTTAGTAAGTATAGGAGGTATGGTGATGTGAACTTCATATATGACTTGCATATGTTGAAGTCTTTCATGTGTAACACAAAAGATTTTATTAGGATTACGTTGCCCAAGGACAGAGGTCAAATGGCATCGGTCACGTGTGTGACTTCGCACGGGAGCACTTTTGAAGAAAACAAATTTAACTCAATTTCATTTTGGAAATCCTGTGAAATATGAAAAGCTAAAATGTTCATATTAGTATCAGACAACTGATTTATATCTGTAAGTAAGAAAATGGTGAAAGATTAAAATTATCTCAAACGGTTGTTTTTTAATGCACGTTATAATGTGGGGATGTCTGGGTCACGTGTGTGACATTTTGGGGTGGTCACGTGTGTGACATGTACAATGTGAATGGAAATATGAATTTTACAAATATTAAGTTTAGATAGTAAAATGAAGTTCAATTGTCACAAAGTTGGTATCATCATGTACACGAGAATAAAAGGACTGGGCTAGCTTGATTATTTCTTGAGTTATGATTTTTATTTGAATATTGAAATATGAAAATTTATGAATTTTTCTAAGAAATTTTATAAATTAAAAAAAATATATATATTTCATGAACCCTTGGACACTGATCTTTCCAATAATGAAATAAAACTACTGAAAAAACAAACTTCATTTTTTCCAAAAAAGTTTCACTTTTCAAAGAATGGCCCAATAAAACGAATATACCTATACAATATTGAAACAAACGACAATTTTCCGATGTGAAATTGCTAAAATTTTCAAGCTCGCTCCGCTCGCTCGCATACATGATATTTCACAACCTCGGGTGTTTATATGTTACCCTTCATAACGCCATATTGTAAAAACGAAGATACCTATACAATAATATTGGAACAAAAAATGTTCCGATGTGAAATTGCTTAAAATTTCAAGCTCGCTCCGCTCGCTCGCATAAATGATATTTCACAACCTCGAGTGTTTATATATTACCCTTCATAACGCCATATCATAAGTAATACAAACGAATATACCCATACAATAATATTGAAACAAATGGCAATTTTTTCGCTGTGAAATTGCTAAAATTTTTAAGCTCGCTCCGCTCGCTCGCATTATTAATATTTATGCAAATTACCGCATCATAATTGAAGACTATTCACTGTTTTCAATCATTTGAAAAATTGAGAATTTCACCTCCGATATGCACCAGATAGCTTCATTCTAGTGTAAAAATTGCCCTCCCCTCACTCGGTCGCTTCGCACCCTCAATTTTTTACACTTTCGCCTTCCCTAGGAAAATACTCTGGCGCCGCCCCTGTAGTATGGTACAGTTCACTAATAATACAAAAATGTATCCAAAAAATGCAAAATGATTGGCCATTATATTATATTACAGCTAAAAAATGTAATATTTAAAGTTAGAAATCCTCAGACATGGGTCCATTTTTCACAAAAAAATCCATACACATGAGTACCTATTTACAGCAAAAGGACCCTTGGATGTGGGTAAGGGTTGGGATGTCTCAGCCGCACAACCCCGTCCGACTATAATCTGAGTACCCCCCCCCCCCCCCGGACAACGCACATTATACTAAATGAAGTCAGAATTTCCTTTCCAGGTACATGTATGGACCAGATTGCACAGTTTCAAGTTCAAAAATGCAAAAGCTCCCTACCGTGAGAGGGGGGACACCCCCCTCCCACCCCCACCCCCGGCTCAGTCGCTTCGCTCCTTCGCAGTGGCGGATCTACGGGGGGGGGGGGGGGGGGGTTAGGGGGTTTAAACCCCTCCCCTTAGGCTGCCAAGTTAAATTTGTGATGTGGAAAACATCACTTACGGGGGGTCAAAATAGCAAAAAAAAATCGCCGCTTCGCGGCTCGTGGACGATGCTCCGCATCGTCATTGGTTCAAACCCCCCTTAGCAAAAAGACATCACTTACGGGGGTTCAAAATAGCAAAAAAAATCGCCGCTTCGCGCCTCGTGGACGATGCTCCGCATCGTCATTGGGTCAACCCCCCCCCCTTAGCAAAAAAAAAAGAAGCTAGATCCGCCCCTGCTTCGGGCTTGGTCGCTTCGCTCCCTCGCAATATCCGGTGATGATACGGATTTGGTTCTGCCCCCCCAAAAGTTTTTGCTCATTACGCCACTGCACACACTCATAGACATACAAACACACAGAAGCAAAATGTTGCTTTCGTAGTCTTGAAGAGATTAAGAAGATCAATCTCTGAAAGTTAGAGCATAATCGGGTAAGAAACCAAAAAACTACGGCTCTTTGAAGATGTCCATTTATTCCTATGGGGAACTCAAATTGGCAACGCACTCTGATAAGTGTGTGGACAACTCCCCATATGTTTTGTACACAAATGTTCCCATTTTTACAGTTTTCTTCATAGTCACATTTTTCCATTCCCCCAACTCATGATATGTTAAGCATTCTACGAAACATATGTTAAACTCGAACGAAGGGTAAACATAAATTTTAAGAAAATTTAACAAAAATGAAATTTTGTGTACAAAATGTATGGGGAGTTGTCCACAACTTTGCCAGAGTGCGTTGCCAATTTGAGTCACTCAAAGAAATACATGGCTCTTTTCAAAGAGCCATAGTTTTCTTATTTCTTGACCGATTGTGCTCAAGATTTTCAGAGACTATTCATTATATTTAGTTTCTTATAGTGCATACAACAATTTGTCTGGATTTCATTGTCCTTTAAAGGGATCTAGTAATTTTGTTGACAAGTGCAAAAGGTGATGCATGGTAAATAAAAAAAAAAGTGTATTGGTGTGATCTGATGTCCAGAAAGTAATGTGTACAAATTTGAATTACTTCAATCGTAAATATCTTTTGAACAAAATGGAAATTTGAAAGATGGTAACCTGTCCCATGCGTTTATTGTTAATACAAATAAAACAAGGTATGAGAGAACCGCTAGCATTGCAATTGGAATTTAAGGATTTGGACAATGTTACTAAGTCCCTTTAAAAGGACTATTCTTTCTTGAGCTTGTAGTTCTAATAAGAGCTACAGCGCCAATATAGTTATTGTAAGGAGAGGGTGGATGGTAGGAGGGGCCCGACATTTCAAACAGGTTGACTGTCCGTCGTCAGGAGTGGGGACATGCTGGCACTAGAAGTAATAAAGAGCCAATTAAAAAAAGCACAATGAATGTATTTAGAATGATGCTGTGTGGGAATAATATTATAATGCTTCACAAACACTGATGATGCATCCATGTGTGTGTTTGCATAGGTTGTTGCAACAAAAATCCTCCTATATTTGGCAGCTAATGGCATTGAAACAATCTGTTTTTGTAATTTGTCACTTCCTCCAAAAGGTGGTTTATTATTCTTTGGGATGCCAGGAAGCCATTAGCTCAGTACAGATCAACATTAAACAATGACAAATTTATGTACAACTAGGCATAACTGCATGTAGTACAAGTGGTTTATTATACTTTGTGATTTCAGGAAGTCATTAACTCAGTACAGATCAACATTAAACAATGACAAATTTGTATATAACTAGGTATATAGTATAGATATGTGTACACAGATTAATATAACAATAATGTTATACCATATTGGAACTACAACTTTGAATAGTGCATGATGAGTTCGAGCATTTAAACCAAATGACAAAACAAAGAGTCAAAGACATTTTATTTTTCTGACACATGTCTAGATTTATTGGAAAAACCCTTTAAAGGGACTTAGTAACATTGTCCAAATCCTCAAAATAAATTTTTCATTCTAGCGGTTCCCTCATACCTTATTGTATTCGTATTAACAATAAAATCATGGGACAGGTTTCGGTTTTTCAAATTTCCCTTTCGTTACAAAGATATGTACGATCGAAGTATTCAGATAAGAAAAACTACGGGCGAGTTTTTCTTCTGTGTACAAAGTGAGTGCAGTGAGTTATTGAATATCACTTTGCATTTTCGCTCATTACTTGGCCATGCAATGTCCATTTGACTTGAAATTTTCACACAATACCCTGTGGACAAATGAGATAACAATAATATACATTGCATCAACCATTCATCACATTTTGCACATGTCAACAAAGTTACTAGATCCCTTTAACTGTACTTTAAAGGTACACAAATGTATATCCTGGGACCCAATTCAATTTAGCCCCCAAATGAAAACAGATAAGAGAGAGCAATCACTTCAAAAACATTCATGCTTCTCTAAGTGCTCAAGATTACAGTTCAATGGCAAACAGTTTTTCAGACTGTTATGTTAATGAAGGAACGCTTGAAAAGTACCTGCCCTTGATTGAAATAATTTATGTTCAAATTTATATTGAGTATGCATTATTTCTTATGTTACCAAATGGTTAATCTATTTCCAGGCCCTAGCAGACTGCAAGATGGAGGCTCAGATGCAGCTATCCAGAGCTTTGATGGAGGCTAAGGCTGAAAAGGACAATGCAGTGGCGCAGGCTCTGGCTCACGCACAGGCAGAGAAGATAGATGCGGTTGCAGGGGCAAAATCATCCCAACTCATAAAGGTGGGTTTGACTCGCTATGTTATAAGATGCTCCGGTAAATTCAGTCACGTGATTGGTTGAAACCTTTCATGTGAGCATTTATTAATTTTAACCAACATGCATGACCTTGCAAAAAGAGCGCAAGAAAAAGTGATGACATTGAAGTTGTCACTGCCGTGCAGAGAGAACGCAACATCTGACGAAACCATGAGTGCGTTGCATTTACACAATGCAATCTAGAATGTGTATTATCTGTATACAAATAAATGACAGTGAAACCTCTTTATAATGAGGTCTTTGGGACTATGAATATTACCTTGTATATCAGTATATCAGGTATCGTGTAACAGCAGGGTTAGAATTGAAATAATCCAAAGAGCTTGTACCAGTCAAATTAACTCTGATAGAAAACTCATAAATAGCAAGGTTCCACTGTATGTACAAACTAGGCAAGTTTTTATTCTTGAAATTTACTTCTTGTCTTCATCCTTTTGACAGTTGTGTAAGCTATTGTGACTTCATCTCTTTAATTATTGTTTTTGACAGTCTTGCTCTAATAAAGGTTTTGAATAATGTTTGAGTTAATGTAACGGATGCCGTCGGGTCAGCTATTGCAGTGGGTTCTGTCAATGTAAAGACTGGCTAAATCATCAGAACAACTGCAACAATACACTGAAGTCATTAAAGTCTTAATGTGTTTTTGTCTCTCTGTCTCTAATTTTCACAGACTTGTGCCAATTGTGGTCGTGAAGCGACCAGTGAATATACTGGCTGTCATCGGGTTGGCTATTGCAGTGGGTTACATCAGCATAAACACTGTCCAAGTCCTCAAAACAATTGTAAAGATCAATTTCAGTGATGTAATGTGGCTCCAATGCTCTAATTAATGTATACTTTTCTTTCTTTTTCTCATTATAACAGTCATGCGCCAATTGTGGACGTGAAGCGACCAGCGAATGTACGGGCTGTCATCGGGTTAGCTATTGCAGTGGGTTCTGTCAGCGCAAAGACTGGGCAAGCCATCAGAATAACTGCGGCCATCCACAGACACTACCCCAAAGCATGCAGAGTATATCAGAGCCAGACCACGACAGCTAGGCCACCTCAAAATGAACAAACTCCTCAACAAGTATATACAGAATCTATGGACACCGACTGGAGTTTGTATATAAAAACATGCATGAACACATCCAGAGATAAGACATGCTGAGTGTATCAGGACCAGACCATGACAGTTAGACAGCCTCCGAATCAACAGATAATACCACAAGGCCTGGGTACAGGGGCCACAAGGCCTGGGTACAGGGGCCACAAGGCCTGGGTACAGGGGCCACAAGGCCTGGGTACAGGGGCCCAATCACGGACTAGCGACATTCACCATGGTAATTAGGAGCATTAGCTCTAACTCATTGATGTTCATATGCTGGAATAACTCCAAAAGACCTGGCAGAACACAGTCCTACCTATACAGTCAAACCTGTTTATGCTCCCCAGGAAGTGGAGATGGTGCACACAATGTGTGCTGGTTTGCATTGTATCCTATGACTGGGGATAATATTATCATTGTAAAGCGCTTAGAGATGATTATCAATCATATTAGGCGCTATATATATTATATTGAGTATATTATTATTATTATTATTATTACCTAAGGGAAACATAAATAGTGGCCACCTTAGACAGGTGACCTCTATAGACAGGTTCAATAACATTGTTTTTCTCTTTAGGAGATCACATTTGGTGGCTACTAAAGGCAGGTTGGCTGCTATAGACAGGTGGCTGCTAAGACAGGTTTGACTATACCTCCCTTTGTCATTCAACTTTTAATTAATATTCAAGCATTAGTGGACCTAGGGCTGGTCCAGGGTCATGGTCGAGCTCTTAACTCCTTGAACACACTAGATCCATTCTCACTGGCTTAATTAGCATGATTTGCATCGCGATCAGAAATTCAAAATTATTTTTCTGCTGACCGTTCACACACGCAGTGCGTGCCAAATAATCACGATAAATCCAAATAATCGTGATGATTTCTGAAAAATCGTGATGATTTCTGAAAAATCGCAGAATATATCGTGATTTGCATCGCGATCCTCATCGCGATTATTTTCAAAATTGTATGTCTACGCGGCAAATAATTTCTAAATTTGTATCGTGATTATTTGCGCCAGTGAGAACGGGCCTAATGTTGTCATCCCTAAAACAGACAAACTCTCAAACAAGTAATAGAAATATGTCACGGACACAATCCGAAGCATATGTTACGAAGGGGATTTGCATAAATAAAATAGGCTGCCAAAAATGTGTATTATTACTGAAATTAAGTTCAATATTTACTTATTTTACACTGTTTATTATTTGTCTTTTTGATAACATTATTCTGTGTAATGCCTTCATGTAAATTCATGTTTAATTGGTTAAACCAAATCATTATGTACTTCATGTGATTAACCACTCCTATGTTGAGTGGACCTATCTTTGCACTTTTCGCTGATGTGCAGTCCTGTACTTGTACATTAGCATTAGCCATAACTTAGGAACCAGCGCAGGCACATGGGGGATGTTGACAATTCCGGGGGGGGGGGGGAATTAAAATGTTGAACTTATCTCTAAGTTGGACCTAACAATTATGGAAAGCCATTTGTTGCATTGGAAGTAAACATATTCAAAATCGTAAAAATACAGGTATTTGAGACTACCTACAAAATAAGATATCAATTATTTTAAGGCTTCTAGATAACAACAAATATACCTGATTTTATCAAAATAAATGCCTTTTCAAAAAAACTGTTTCAACAATTTTACAAAGAGCTAACGGCTTTCCATAATAGTTAGGTCCAACGTACAGTTAAGTCCAACTTAGAGTAAAGTTAAATTGTTAATCTTTGTTAAAGAGTAGGGGGGTGTATTTCACAAAGTTGAACTTAACTCTAAGTTGGACCTAACAATTGTGGAAAGCCATTTGTAGCTATAAACTTATTCAAAAGCGAAAAAATACAAGTATTTGAGACTACCAACAAAATATATCAGTTATTTGAAGGCTTCTAGATAACAACAAATATACCTGATTTTATAAAAATATATGCCTTTTCAAAAGAACTGTTTTAACAATTTTACAAAGAACTAACAGCTTTCCATAACAGTTAGGTCCAACTTACAGTTAAGTCCCACTTAGAGTAAAGTTAAACTTTGAATTTTTGTGAAAGAATAGTATTTTGATAGCAACCATCTTGTTTTACTTTTAGTTTTCACCAACTGTTTACGAGGGTTTTCTGTGTGTTTTGATGTTTGCAATATTGTATCATACCATATCTTGACTATTAAATTATTTGTATAAATTGTTCATATGTATGTATGTAATATTGTTCTGTACAGTAAGTGCTGCCTTAATTCTTTGCCTGTTACATAAAATACCTTCTTGAAGTGTTCTATCAAAATGCATATTGTATTTAAAACAAGAACAATTTCTATCATAACCTTTTTGCACTTATTATATTTTGTGGTAATATTCCTATGGATATTTAGAGGTGAAGTTGTGATGAAGGAATTCATAGCTTATGATAAACTGTATGTACAGTAGAACCTCGTTATATACTGGAGCATGGTACAGTGAACAATTCCTTTTTATTTCAGGGTTAACAACAACAACAACAATAGCATACAGAGAGAATATAAATACACGTACCAGGTTCAATTAAGCCCCCCCCCCCCCCTCCCCTCAAAATAAATTGGGCCTCTATTTGGAGTAATGTACATTAATGATGTTTATTTTTGCCCTCTACTCTTGTTCATGTATTAAACACATAATATCATAAGCACAAAGTTGAATTCAGCCTGTTGTTAAAAACTTGTGCCTCTGCCTTTGTTTTTGTTGAATTTAAAGAACAGTTATATATCATTGGTTGAGAAAGAGAAGGGCGCTGTGTCACTTATTTCTAGTTCAGAAATAATCATATTTAGAAGTTGGGGAGCCTTGTGGAAGAATAATAGGTTTTTATTTTTGATAAACAAACCCCAAATTAGAAATAATTATTGTCTGCAAATGTGGCATCACATAGAGGCAGCTCTAGATCTGACATACAAGATGGAATAACTCAATTTGGCCAAAAATCAATGCCCTTCTCAATTTCACTGGATAATTATTATGTTAATTAGCAATTAGCCCTTTAGGGTCATCTGAATTATATAAACAGGAGTCTATATATTTTCGTTAAGGTATGGGAGAATGATCAATCTAGGTGGATGCCATAAGAAAACACAAAAATAAGTTTTCAGTTCTATGTTTTGTAAAAAATATAATATGTCCTCGAAGTGCCATTAAAGGTGCAGCTGTAAAGTGTCAGATATTGCCCAAAATGACATTTGAGACTTTAATCCTGTACCAAAACCATTGTAAGATATGTGTGAATGATGTGTGAAAGTTTCATTGAAAAAGAACACTGTCTGCTTTCCCGGCCAAAATATGCGTCAGCTTTTACACCGAATTACTGTATGACGTTTATGAGGTTTATGAACGTTCATTGGCGCTCTTGAGCTGAATGATAGATATCGTCATACTAAAGGGGCATTTGAAAAAATCTAACCCTATTTCATTCTTCTCTTAACACCACGGTAGAAGAGAAACGAGGAAGCTCCACGTAATTTTCGTGGAGTTAGACAATTTACAGGCATCCCTTTAAGCTTTTAGGTATATGTTAAAAAAGACATTGTAGGTATATGTTAGAAAAGACCAGAGCCATAACTTAATTTAGCCCAAAATCGACTTTACACTCTTCTCACTCTCACCAGACTATGTTAATAATTATGTGTGTGTTCATATTGCGTTGTCTTTGTCAATGTGTCAACAACTTGTAAATTAATAGAGATTTAATGACATGCTACATTGTACATGTTGTACTATTGATGACAAGCAGCGGAGTCATACGCAGGTGTAATTGTGTATCAATCTAAACGAATGTAAATGCTTTTGTTGTGACAAACATGCAAATAAAAAGTTAAATATGAATAAGGTATAACCTGTTTTGTGTGCCTTTGTACTTAGCCTTGTGATTTTAGTTTAGGATTGATTTGATTTGATTTGATACGCCCTTTTGTCTGCGTCCTGTTTTTTTCTTGGTGACAATTTCCTCTTTAAATCACTTCTTCCAAATTGACGTTGTCTTACATCTCTTCTGTCTTCTTAAAATGATATCCACACAACTTACTTCGAAGGCTAGTGGGTTCTCTCATTCCTTGTTGTATCCCAGCCCCCCCCCCCCCCCCCCCCAATTCCCTACCGCACAAATACAAATGAATTGCAGTACATACACGTGTATGCTTTTGTTGCTCTTTATTTAATTTTATTAATTTCTAAAAATGTCTACAAAAACAAATTGTGCAGTCAGCGACTACCGAAAACATGTACAATGCATGAATATATGTTTATAGTTCACTACATGGTACATAGGAATTATTGTTGTGAAAATAATCTGGAATATTATAGACAAACTATTTTTTCTAGGTCTACATTCTAGACAAGCAATGAATTAGAGAAAATTGACTAAAACTATAATGTGATAAACATAAATGGTTGTAGATTATGCGATTTATAAGTCTCACATGTTATTATCTTAATGTAAAGTTTATAATTATGATACATCAAGCCCCTTCTTCCAGTTTACATCTATGAAGCCCCCGCTCATTGTTTAGCATTTCCATCTGCCTCTGTCACCAAGCTCGCTGGTCAGTAAAGTTGCAACTCGACGTCCATATCGATCTGCGAAGACCGCGTGGTGTAGCGCTCGGTCTGCCCGACCACCTCGGCGCCGTTATGAGGGGGAAGTCCGGCGACCTCACCCAAGCCTTCGCCGCTAAATCCCTGGTTGACCTTCTCCTGCGTCGCGCCCGGGTAAGTCATCGATGTCGGCTGGCCAAGGTCGACGATGTGCAGCGCTGTGAACGGGGGATTGTTGACAGTAACCGATTCAAAGGGCATTGGAGTGAAGGGGGTGCCATCGACCCGGACCTCACTGGCGTAGTCGCGGAAGTTGAACTCGTAGACGACGAAGACGACCCCGACCATGGCGAGGCAAATGGCGACGCTGCCCGCCACGCCCACAGAGATGTCCACCCACTCGAACGACTGGTCTGGAGAATAAAGGAAAACGTCAATGTCGAGGTGGCATCGTTCTGATGTTTGAAATACGTTATTATCATATATACTGGCAGTCGTGTTTAAATCTTCGAAATTGCAATTACCCACATCTTTTTTCTTTCAATGTTTTATTCTTCCAAACAATAAAATGTACATGAAAAATTGTCGTCAACAATTGCAATTAACTAATAGGAATATTATCAAATACACGATACAAAATAGTTCTGCATGCATGTTTACGTTACATAAATAACTGTGTAATAATTACTTTTACACTAAAAGAAAAACAAACATAACTATACAAACAAATGGAGGTTATTTTCTATACAGCACACACCCTCACGCCACACTCATTTCCGGTACATCTACTTGCATTTCCGTTAAAAGAAAATATTTTAGCAACACAATATTTACTTGTTCTCACTTTTGTAGGTGTAAACTCAACTTGCCTCTTTTCATCGCTAACCTGTTTTACTTATAACCCCCATATTAACCAGGCCACATTATTTTTACTACTCTTGGTAACGATGAAAGAGCTCCTTGTATTATTGAAGAACAAATTATTATATTTCAACAAGAAAATCATAGCCTTAACTCTATTTGGTTGTCCCGGTAAACCCATGAATATTAAGTTCCAAAACGAGTAACTACTTCTGAAACGAGTCGTTGCACTTATGAACAAAGGTGAATTAGTGTCCACCTCATCTTGACAAAAGGAGCATAAATTATCTGAAGATACAAAACCAAATTTATAAAGGTTTTCTTTTGTACAAATTACACCATACAATGAATTAAACTGAAATTCTCTTTGTTTACCACCTGAAATTTAACTTTTAACCCGTAAAAATATAGCTTTACATTCCTCATGCGTACAATTATTTTTTCCCTCTCCATCCCGTAGTGTAGTCTATAATCTTTTTAAAACCGTATAATAAAATTATCATCAAGTTTTCTTGATTTGATTTCAAACAGTGTCTCTATGTTACCTAATATCTTCAAACTTTGATTATCAGTTTCCATCAATTCTTTCCACTCCTTTCACATTTCCATAAATATATCATAAATCCTAAGTAAACCTGTACTTTGTATACCCAGACCCTAAAATACTGAAAGGTTTTAATTCATTTCCATCATTCATATCAAATACTCTACTTATATACATTTCTCAAATAAATCGCTATCAAAAACCATTTTATTTATATTTATAAAATGGGTAGAAGAATGCCTGCATTATGATTGGTCAATTAGCGTGTAAGAATTTTTACTGATGCATTTTTACTAATGCATTTTACTAATGCATTTTACTGATGCATGTCAGCATGGCTAACTTTACTAATTTAGTTTGACTTTCGCATTTTTTGCGCCCATTTTATAAAACATTTTGTAGATCGGTAAGAATTGTCTGCACTCTTTTAACTTTGGAAATGGTCTAAAACCCACTCGCTGCGCTCGTGGGTTAAAACCATTCCAGAGTTAAACTCGTGCATCCAATTCTTACCGATTCACTCAAGCCTGTGCATCATTTGTATAATAATATATACATAAGTATGTATAATATTAAATATAATAGGATTCATCTTATTTCCTTCATAATGCCACATGCACCCTCTACCCTCCACACACACACGCACGCACGCACGCACGCACGCACGCACGCACGCACGCACGCACACACACACACACACACACACACACACACACACACACACACACACACACACACACACACACACGCACACACACACCCATACACATATACACCCTTGCAAGAACAGGGACACACGTACTGTACGCACCCACACACAGCATTCACACATACATACACATAATCACTTTCATCTGTACAAAAAAAATCTACGTGTATAATATTTAACGGCAATAATAAACTTCAACATGCAAAGACTTTGTTCCATGTGATAAATGTATTCATCAAATTCTTTATTATGTAACAAAATTGTAAGTACACACCAATATGTATTATACACCAATATACACCAATAATTATGTATTATACACCAATATTTATTAAACACGATTATACACCAATATGTATTATACACCAACATGTATACACCAATATGTATTATTCACCAATATGTATGCAAGTGCTGTTGTGGAGCCATGTATATTGGCTTGTATCACTGGATGGGGATTTGCGTGAACATTTTCCCTATCTCCGTGTATAAACCGCATCCTAGTTTTCGTCAGTAATTCCGTCGGTAAAACTGTGCGGGTTATATGCACCGGCAAATACGGTAGCACCTTAATATGGTGAAATATCATATCTAAGCACTTTACACTGTTATTACTTGATACAAGTTTAAGCTTTTTCTGGCATAATATGATTGTAAACATGATTTGTATGTTTTTCATGGTAAAAGTTGAGTATAATAGTATATTAACGAAAGATGAAGTGATAATCATGTGTTACAGCACAAAATGATATTATAGAAGTTTTATAATGCACCAGTTCCTTTATTTGCAATATGCTCAGGGCGCAGTTGTGATTAATGTATGAAACAGTGATACATTGAATAATGTATTATTTTTGCATGGTAAAAATCCAAGATTACAGTATTTACAAAGATAATATGATTAACTATTTGTTATTGACAGAGAGCTTTATATGTAATTTGGTAGGTTTACCAACAAGCATTATAACTCAGCTGTGCACCTTAAAGGGGTAGTACAGTTTTGGTAAGTCTGAACTTTAGTAACCCAAACCTGCTAAGCAACATTACAAACTATTAGTTATAACTCCAAAATGCTCGAAAGGTACACAAAATTACAAACAACTAAGTAAAATACCTGTTATTATTCAAAAAGAGCCATTAAAACACAAGAGGGCGCTCTCTAAATAAGTATTGGTTTCAACCATTTTTCATACAAAATTATGCATGTGATGTTTTGTTGAAATAATGATTAAATAGAGAAATCATCAACAACTATTTATAAACCGATTTTGAAAATTTTTCAAAAATTGTAAGCATATTTTTTTTTTTTTTTTTAAATCATCGAATAAATTTGGGGCCCAAATATATTACGATCGGATACATTTATTAATATTTCAGCCATTTCTGAACCGATTTTGACCAAATAAAGTTTATTCTGCCATTAAAATTGCATGTTCTTTCAAATTCAACACTCAGTTTTTCATTACCTCACAACAAAATGGTTTTGTGCAGCGCCCTCTCTACCAAAACTGAACTACCGCTTTAAAGTTAATCATTATAATAATAAAATACATTCAATATTTTGAATCAAAATATCAATTTAATGTATTATCTTTTATGATATAATTGTGTTCATTTATATTCAAGTAAATAAATCAAACAGAGAAAATTAAAACATGCTTCTAGAGAATATACTTAATAAATTCTGGTATCTTTAGAAAATGACATAAAATGGAAATGTGGTGTGTTTACAAATAGATAAACAAATTCAACTTATTTCAAGCATATTGTGATAGAAGGATACAATAAGATAATGTATATAATGTGTAAGATTAAATACTATGCAAAATGTCCCATAGATGCAGGATTAAAGAAAAACAAAAACTTTACAAGTTATATAATTCCAAAAGTATTAAAGTTTGTAATTTGTTATTGAATAATATAAATTGGTATATTCTAAAACACATACATGTACAGTATGATCGATACATATGGATGAGATTGATAATTAATTTATAATATATCGTTATACATTATCATCTTCTGTACAAGTATCACAAGGAAACTTGAAAATGTGCTTATTTTGATGTTTGATAATGATACTTATATTGGTGTTCACTTATATTGCATAACTAACTATATTAATATACTCTATCTTCGCATTACAAACGTGTGTATTATTACCCTGGCTTTAGCCGTGCTGCCCCAGGCGCATCAAGCATTTCAAGGAATTAATTCCTGCCAGGTATACCACGACACTTCTGATCTGTATGGTTTGTACGTCGCAGCTGCTTGTAAATTAGACCGAAAAATCAGCCAATGTTCCGAGGGTTGTTTCATGAAGACTGCGACCACTAATGACCACTACATTATGACGTCATATATATATTACAAGGGGAACCTATAACGAGTTAGTTTTTTCTGACTAATTGTAAATACACTGTACACTATTCAAATGATTCATCATGCAATATTCTTGTTATGTTCCCCTTTCTGTAGTCCATATACATACTTATGGTAATTTGTTTATTTGTGTTTATAAAAGTGTACTATGCATGCAATCATATCGGAAAACAAGAAACCTATGTTCTGTCATATAGTGATGCATGTAATATAGAAATTAATATCCATAATGCAAGCATAAAGAGAAACATTTCAGAGCATAGCATGATGCATAACAAAATGTACAATTTGTTGCTGATATGTGTTGCTGAGATATCGACTGATAAAATGAAGTTGTTAAGTAAAGTGTTTTAACAACCATATACACTGTATAATACAGAGAGATGCAAGTAAAACTATGATTATTATTCTGTAAATAACTTTCAAATGTGAAAGATTTAGATAATTTATGATTTACAGTATAAATCAGTTTCCAAAGCAAGCACTTAAAATAGCAAAGAGGTGCATTACCGCGCAAAATTTGTCATTTACAAAATTTGCAAAATTTACCACGCAAAATTTGTCATTTGTCATTACCGCGCAAAATTTGTCATGATTATTTGTCATGATTTCTGATAACACTGCTTATCGCATTTGATTCAATATGCCAAAAGGAATGAAATACTGCGTACTTAATCAACTGACAAGCGAATTCAGACGTTAGTGCTCAGTATTCTATGTTTAGTTCTCCTATAGAGAAGATCCGAGTAACATACATGTAGATTCACAATACAGTGGAGGACACAGGCATTCTCAAGTTCATCACACGAATAAATATTGGGTAAATATGTGCAATTCATCCATTCAAGATGATATTGCGTTGCTTTAACCTATTGAGGACAGACCCTCAAAACACTGACTGGAGTCTATGGAGAATGCGTGTTATACCAAATATAAATAATAATACAAATCAATTCTAATTAAGCGCAGTATTATTATAGTTTAGTCTCAATGTACATGTAACAGAAACATAGAGATAATATTTTGTGAATTCAAATATTGGTTCGGATTAAACATCCATTTTCAGTACCAGTCCTGAACAGCTTAAAGGGATGTTACAGTTTTGATCAAACTGAATTAAAACGTGGTTTGACAGGATGCATAGTTTCTCTTATGACGTGTAGACTTTGCGGAAGACAATGAATTGGTTATCTGATAATACAACAATCTCTCCAGTGGATAATGCAACACATTTGGATATCCCATCGAGTTTCAAGTCCCTGATGAGGACTGTCCTGATTCTCTCCAGGTCCTTTGTGTAGAGCTCAATACTCAGCAGACCATTATGTATGCATGTACCGTCCTCATCCTCATCCTCATCCTCATCATCTTTATTCCAGCATGCAATCAGTATGCTATCATCCTTCAGTACAGCAATGCATGCATGCTTACAATCCACCTGGATGTGATGAAGAACGGTGCCTTCCTCATCCATGTCATCAATGACCCTGATTGAATTAGACCTATCTTGCACTACCAGCCTTTTGCTGTGATTCATGTGACATATTTCCTTAGGCAAATCGTGGCAGGGAATCTCCCGAACTGGTGCACCTCCTTCTGGTCGGAATACATCAATCTTCTTTGCCTTCCCATTGCAGACATAGATGTTGTCATCTCTGTCTGCACACATGCCACCCAAACCTTTACGTGAGAATTTGAACTGAACATTGAGCCTTTCCCATGCCTGTGTGTACAGTGTTATATTGCAATCCATATCTCGTACAACGTAGCGACCGTCAGACAAGACAGCTACACACCATATCATTACACCCATCGGCACTGTTTCCTGCTGCCCAATAACAGTGAACACCTCAATTGGTTTTAATCCCCAACTACCAATAGCCACCCGTCCATCAGGCAAAGCAACTGCATCCCATGGCATGAAATGTGGGAATCGGAATGTGTTCACCTCCTCAAGCTGCCAATCAGGTAGTTGCAATTCACCAAGACTGTTGGGAGTACTGTTCTTAATGAATTTAGCCTGCTTTGCATAATTAGCGATGGATTTGGGCTGCATGGCATCAGGAGCACTTGTATCCAACATGTTCTCCAAGTCACAACACATCGTGTTGTGCACAGCCAGTGTCTGCCCCTCTAGCAATGCCTTGATACCATTGCCGACTAGCTCAGATGCACTCTGAATGCATGACATCTTTGTTTCATCAGACTCCTTGATCTTCTCAAGTTGTGCGATGTGAGTGGCCTTTCCTTGTTTGCATATGTCAATGAGATCATTGCGTTGCCTAGTGAGATGTTTCACTGCTTCTTCATACGATTGGTTGATCTCAGCTATTCTCCGATCAAGTTCATCCTCAACAATTACTTTCTGTTCCTTTACTAGCTCTGCGTGTGCCTCGATCATTGCAATTGCTGTTGCAGCTTTTGTCTGAAGGGATTCAATTTGATTCTGGATTGTTTTCTTGTAGGCAGACACCTCTTTGATCTCGTGATCCGGTTTGCTGTGGTCAATCACGCGACACCTGAAGCAGATGGACACGTTACACGATTTGCAGACATACAGTTTCTCTTCCTCTGGATGCTTGGTGCAGAAACGCTTCACTTTGATGTTTCCCGTCTGGACTTCATCCACGCTGACCACGTGATGTTTCTTGGATATCTTGAACTTCCTATGAGCCACTGCGCATGGGTCACACATGTACTCATCACACTGCGGGCAGTATTGTTTGGCTAGAGATTTAGCTTCCGGGTCACAGACAGTGCAGCTTCTTTTGGCGGATCGCACGTCCTCAACCATAGAATTTATGGGAATGTTAGTTTGCAGTGTAGAAACATCTCCATTGATGATTTTAGTAATCTGACGACAAATCGGACAAGAGAGCTGGTATTGGTGAGGATGACACTCATAGAGGTGATGTAAACATTTCTTGCAGAACGTATGGGTACAGGATAACAGTTTAGGTTCCTTGAAGTATTCAAAACATAAACAGCATTCCAAACCTTGAGCGACTACAGCATCTTCACTCGCCATGGCTCTGTAAATAGGGCACATAAAGATTGAAAGGAAGAGGTCATGAGTGCTGATTGGTTGATGGAATTGTTCTTCATATATCACATGAAAACATTACTACAATCTAATCTACCTGTCTAATAGACGAACAGTATAAACATAATTAATGTTATTGTCATAAATTTTAACCCAGAAGATATTTAATTGAATTGTTGTTCAAGATTATTGGAATTCACAGCATGCATTTCCAGGAATATTATAGTAGAACTATTAAATGTAGTTCCTTATAGTAACATGTTCACTAGTAAAGAAAACTCACCTATTCCAGTTTATTGAAGCGCAAAACCAACTTCTGTGTCGGGGCTCAAACTTTTTGCAGTCTTTTGACTCATCAAAAACCATTTCATTCTATGTCAAAATAATGCTCTGAATTGTTTGTGGTAATCTCCATACATAAAATAATCTCACAGCTTTCGAAACCCTCCAAAATTATATAGAGAAAGGTTTTGTAAACTGATTAAGTACATTTTCCTTACAATTGTGCACGGTGACATAAAGACACACGCAGAGTAGTTACTACTGAAGTTAGTATGTTTGTTGTAGTGTAGCACAGATCAGCTAAGCCGCACGTATTGAATCTAACATCATTCCCATACATAGCTTCCTTTATAAGCAATGCCAAAAGGAAAAGGGAAAAGAGGAAAAAAAACATACTTGATGAAGAGCCAAATAATCATATAACTCGACTAGTGAATAGATCTGGATTTGGGAAAGGGTTACCCCATGCGTCGTGCTATGGACTTGAAAATTAGCTTGCAAAACATGGCCGTTAAATGAGTTAAATAATGTTGGATAATTGTGCTATATTAAAATATCATTTGGAAAGTCTGCATGATGCTTGTTATTTGGTTATAATCCAGTTTTATTCGTATGGGGAAGAGGGTAGCCCCCTTAGCGCCCCCTTCTGCAAACCAGCGTTACATGAAATGCATTGGCATCGTACATAAGTACAAGCCGGGCATGTCAGGTATGGGGGGGGGGGGGTAGCCCCCTTAGCGCCCCCTTCTGCAAACCAGTGTTACATGAAATGCATTGGCATCGTACAGAATTAAAGCCGTGCATGCCAGGTATGGGGGGGGGGGGGTAGCCCCCTTAGCGCCCCCTTCTGCAAGCCAGTGTTACATGAAATGCATTGGCAAAGCACTGAACTACAAGCCAGGCATGCCACGTATGGGGGGGGGGGGGGGGGGGTAGCCCCCGTAGCGCCCCCTTCTGCAAGCCAGTGTTACAGGAAATGCATTGGCATGGTACTGAGTTACAAGCCGTGCATGTCAGGTATGGGGGGGGGGGGTAGCCCCCTTAGCACCCCCTTCTGTACGCCAGTGTTACAGGAAATGCATTGGCATCGTACAGAATTACAAGCCATGCATGCCAGGTTTGGGGGGGGGTAGCCCCCTTAGCGCCCCCTTCTGCACGCCAGTGTTACATGAAATGGATTCGCAACGTACTGAATTACAAGCCAGGATAACTTGCTGCTATGTCTACAGCCGTTTAGTCTACAACCATTGTTAACATCCTTAAAACTTATTTGGAACTCTAGTGGTTCTCTCATACCTTGGTGTCTTGGTATTACCAATAGAAGCATTGAAATGTTTTTGTTTTTTAGAATTTCCCTTTCGTTAGAAAGATATTAATGATTGAAGTGTTTTGATTTTTAGCTATCCACTGGATTGTCATAACTATGTACAAACTCAGTGCAATGAGTTATCAAATATCGCTTTGCATTTTCGCTCATTACTCGGCCATAATTATGACATCGATTTACGTCGAAATTTTCACACAATACTCAGAGAACATATCAGATCACATAACTACACATCGAACCATCGTTTTCTGCACAGGCCAACAAAGTTACTTTCTCTCTTTGAGAACTTTCAAAGTGACTCAATCAGATTTGTGACGCAAAAGGTTGAATTAACGTTTAACTTTGTAAAAGGATGACGAATAATCCATGAGACATAGATTCATGATTCAGAATAGAAAGGAAATTAATCTGATAGTAAGACTACAAAGCGATTGTTTGTATTTTTCTGGCATCATTTGAAGACTTTACCAGCGTTTACTTCCAAATTTCACAAATATGGTATGGTATATGGATTGTTTTACTGAACTTGAAGACGCCTAGACAAGAAGGGCTCCATCTTTAAGATGACTTGTGTATGACTATATGCACGGACGTCAAGTATAGTATTGCATTTAAATAACTCTATCCAATATTATATAAGTATAAAAGTGATCAATTAACTTTGCCAAAATTCAACCAAAATCACTCGGAGCTTTCACACTTCTCTTGCACCTTGTTGTTTGGCTAATGGTAACAGAAGGATTACATGGGTACTGATTGTTCAAATGTCTCTCTAATTATGAAAGATCATGCACAGGTAAACGCAAATGCACACACTGTTCAACTGTCTCTCTAATTATGTAAGATCATGCACAGGTACACGCAAATGCACACACTGTTCAACTGTCTCTCTAATTATGTAAGATCATGCACAGGCACATGCAAATACACACACACACACCATACACACACACACGCACACACATGCTCATGATCATGCACAGGCACATGATCATGCACAGGCACATGCAAATACACACACACACACACACACACACACACACACACAAACAAACAAACACATGAGGACACACTCACTACCTTGAACAAACATTAAAGTGCATTAAAAGACAGGTGTTAATACGAGGGCACGGGGCACTTGCCCCCCCCCCCCCCCCCCCCTTCCATTAGTTTTTTCGACAAATAAGAAATAATATGTTATATTAGTATTAAACCATCAAATACATATCATTTTGGGGCATCAAAGAGGACTTTTTTTCTATTGCCAGGTAAAAAAGGTGGGAAGAATAATAATGAATCCGGCAAAAGACATCAGCCTGTCTGAGAAAAGTGTGCCCCAACGCCCGTAGATTAATTAAAAATAAAAAAAAGAGTCGGTATAATATACAGTAGGAACTATCTCCTTTAACCAATCCTCCACAGGATTGGTTAAAGGGATAGTTGTATTGGTCAAACTTAAGTTACCAAAACCTGCACCATTACGGTACAAAGTAATAGTTATAACTTCACCATGCTCGAAAAGTATACACAATTACAAACGACTAAGTAAAACCCCTGTTATCATTCCAAAAGAGCCGTTACAACTCAAGAGGGCGCTATTTAAAAAGAAATATTGGTTTTAGCCTTTTTTTATACAAAATTATGCATTTAATGTTTGTTAAAATAATGATTCAATAGAGATATCATCAACGACTATTTAAAAACCTATTCTGATTTTTTTTTAAACTAGTCTTCGAGCATTTTTTGAAATTTGTCTAAAAAAGTCTAAATATCGCCCGGTGATTGCCGGTGAAAAACATTTTGAATACAAATATATTTATGGATATTTCAGCCGTTTCTGAACCGATTTTGATCAAATAAAGTTTATTCTGTCATTAGAATTGTATGTTCTTTCGAATTCGACAGTCAGTTTTTCATTATCTCACAAAAAATATCGGGGGGCACTTCGGGAAATACCCATACTCAACACTACCTTTAAACAATCTGCTTTAACATTATCAAAGAATTAATATTTGATCTTAGTTCCCGTTAATGTGCATAAATGACAAACTTACCCTTTAATGCTGCATCAACGCTGGCCACACCAACAATGAGAATACATGCTAAGATCTGGCAGTATTTCATCTGTGCACAAACATATAGGCATAGATTCAATGGTCTCATTTTAAATGTTGAAATATGTATGCCAATTATTAGCATTGTACAGACAACAATAACACGGCAGCAGAATGCTCTCCAGGGAGTGGAGAGAGTGCACATTAAAGTGCGGATGTATATCCGATGGCCGAAGTACATGATATTAAATGCAGGTCCCTCTGCATTGAAGAGGCTTACCCGGATAAATAAGAATGCAAACAAGCTATATTTATTTGCATGATAAAACAAAATGAGCTAACATGGCTAAATCAGATGTATCCATTGTATTGTAACCATCAAATGATGAATCGATATGTGCAAGCACTTTGTTTAGTCATGACTATATTTATAAAGACAATTCATTGTGAAAAGTATTACGAAAGTCACATATTAGGCTACTCATTCTCATTGTACATTACAAATATTAATTCTGCATCCGCCCTAGCTTTAGAACATGAATTGGCTTCGAAATGAAACGATTAATTTTGAACACTTATGGTAAATCTATTGATATAATCAGGGATATGGGAGTTGGACGCCCGGGGGGGCCACTCAACTATATTGCTGTACACACGCGCGACCAAAAAAACGCGTAAAAAGGGTACTTTTTGCCGATCATGGCGCGTCACGCGCGTGACGCGTTTAGCGTGTCAAAAAGGCCAAAATCAGAAGAAAAAAAAAGGGTATGTTTGTGGAGTTAAACAAATACGCGTTTAGGGTATCTTTTTCTCCAAACTTGTTCAATTGACGTAGACCTTGTTTAGGGGTATGTTTTAGGGGTTATACTTGTTTAGGGGGCAAAATTGTCAAAAAAAGCACGCGAAAATACTTGAATAGGGTATAAATTTGACCAATGAATAAAACTTGTTTAGGGTGGGTTTGAAAAACCTGTGGTCGCGCGTGTGTACAGCAATATAGTTGAGTGCCCCCCCCCCCCCCCCCCCCCCCGGGGTTGGACGTCCCTACAGTTCCCGTTGCGGTTGTACCATCGATATAAAAAAAAATACTGGATATAGCAACAGCGCCCGCTTCATGAAGCCAGCATCAGTGTGTAAAGTACACCCAATACAAAAGGGCTCCATTCGATTCACTAGCTCTCGTAAATCGATTAGTGATCGTGAATGGAGCACCTATTGTATTGGGTGTACTTTTAGATATTTGCGGCGGCTTCAATGTCGCGCATTCGGCAGTATGCAGCGTGCTATATCCAGTATGTATATCGATGGGTGTTACCGATTATTTGCCCCCACATCTTCAGTAAACATAATAAACCAGACTCGGGGTCAAATCAGAACTAGGTAATGTGGCATAGCGTGAGGGGACTGATTTTCCGGGGGGGGGGGGGGGGGGGGCACACAAATTATTGGTGACATGCACCTGTTATTGATAATAATTGTCTTTATTTTTTCACGGGTTTTTTTACCTCATGCTTTTGTATTGTTTTTGTCAAATAATCAGGAGATGCGACCCCCCCCCCCCCCCCCCCCAACCCTCAACACACACACACACCCCACACCACGGGCGTCGATCTGTCATTGATACCCATTGATCAGGGGGGATGATCCATTCATCCATCCCCCCCTGATGAATGGGTATTACGTAAGTATCGACGCCCATGCCCCACACCAAGCCCGTAGCCCGCGGGGTCAGCATGATTGGTCTTGCCCACGACCCCCCCCCCCCCCCCCTCCCCACCCCCAACCCCTTACACAACTAAACCAGTGGTCTCGGGCCACTTTTGTAATTTACGCACCCCCATGAAAAATCCTGGCTACGGGCCTGTACCTCCCCCCCCCCCCCCCCCCCCCCCCATACTACACAGGGTAAGAAGCATAACATATTCCTAACAGTTGCGTAGAGGGCGTTGAACTGGAGACAATTCCAGAGCCACACGGCTCTGGACAATTCTAGCCCCAATTCAGTCGGACCGCGCTACGCCCTATGACGTCACTCATACACACGCTATATGTATGCTTTAATTTAAAAGTTCTGGATGAGATTTTACTTAGTTCTTTCGAATTTTATAGTCCATCGCTTCTGTCTAGATATGTAAATATGCGTTTTGTGTTTATGCTACTGTGCAAACAAGCAACAAAATATTAAAAACATCATATAGCCGGTTTTGTTGGTTTATTTTATATTCAACAGTTATGATAGATTTTAAAGGGGAAGTTTAGTTTTGGTTTAGAGGGCGCCTCGAGAAATAATTTATTTGTGAGGTAATGCAAAACTAAGGGAAATGTGCTTGGAAAAGCACATTATTTTAGAAATAAATTAACTTTATTTGATCAAAATCGGTTGAGAAACATCTGAAATATCAATAATATAATCATGTTGGAATAATCGTGGGTCCGATATATATTCGATAATATGAGAAAAAATAATATGATACATTAACTTCTTTTTTTCCAAAGTGGTATTTAATTAGTTGTTGATACTCTTTCTTTTGAATCATTATTTTAACAAAAACAAACATTTACAATTTTTGTATGAAAACACATGTTTTAGAGAGTGCCCTCTTGTGTTTTAAC